>AFQZ01000559.1:0-32232 GCA_000222935.2 Aciculosporium take MAFF-241224 | reverse complement strand
CTCTCTCTCTCTCTCTCTCTCTCTCTCTCTTTATTTCCTCTTCTTCACTCCCTTCTCTTCTCCTCCTTTACTTGTCACTCGTTTTGTTCCATCACACACAACATACGTATGAAAGAGGGGTTTTTTTTTTTTTTTTTTTGAGCAAACATCCCCTCTCATCCACCCAACCCACCAGATGCACCAAACCCGTGCAGAGATCCCATCCTGTCCGCTTTCCTTCCACGCAAACCACGAACACGGCGCGCACAGCCGGACCCTTCCAGGGCCGTGCCGGAAAACGCCCTGTGCGCCCGGCACGGGTTGCCAGCCAGCCGGCTACGTTGACGGGCTCGCGCGAGACAATTCGCATCCCGAGAAGGAACGGAAGAAGGAGAAAAGGGGACGGGGGATCTCGGGCCCAACGCGTCGCCGTCGCCAGCAAGGCAGGCAGGTACACAGCTGCGCAGACCTATCCATCATCATCATCATCATCATCATCATCACGGCGAGCAGATACGCACGCACGTGTTCCAGGCCATGCGAGAGACAAAATACCGTGCAGCCGCCATGCCGCCGCCGTTCAACAACAAACGTCTGCCGCCCACCCCGCGAACGCACACAGGCAGAGCCCCATGGGCGCCGTGGTGACGAGACGACAGCATGCAGGCGGGCAAAGGAAGCTCCGGGCAGCGCCCCGCGTAGACGTTTGATCCTCGACGCTGATGAATGAGACACGAAAAGGTGCTCTTTGGGTTTCCATCGACAGAGACCGACAGAGGCAAGACATGCCATCTTCTTCCTTCCTTTGCGCCCTGACACAGCTCGGTATATGCATCTTCCCGTCAAGGCTTTGATGCTGCAAAAGGGAGGACGGCCCTGTCACTGGGATGTTCCCACCAGCAGCGGGTTCGTCTCCGCCCCTTCATCAACAGCCAGCATCACCAGCAAGCAGCTTCGCGGGCATCCCGCTTTACGGATCAGCGAAACGGCATTATTCACACAGCAGGTGCTTTATAATACCGCGGGGGCGAGTCCGCCGGAGGCGGCAGCTCGCCGCAGGCGGCCCCCGGCAGGGCCCCCGGAGGGATTTTCTATCCAGGACGGGCTTATTGCACTGCTTTTATATAATACAGTAAGGGGAGGTTTACTAAAGGGATTTTGGATTTAGAATATAAGTATTCTATTATTTTTATATAATATAGTAAGATATAGTTTCGTAAGAGCAGGAGCTTGTTATAAATAGCCCCTAATAGGGCCTTTAAAGGAATTTTATATTCAAGATGAGCTTATTTTATAACTCTTTTATAATAAAATGAGGGGAGGTTTACTAAAGGGATTTTACATTCAGCATGTAATTACTATACTGCTTATATATAATATAGCAAGGGGAGGTCCGCCGGAGGCGGCCCCCGGCAGGGCCCCCGGAGGGACACCCCCAGAGGCAGAACACATGGGCAACGGAAGTGCTTGCACCCGAGACGACACCCGGCCTGCCCGCGCGCGGCAGCCAAACGATTGCTCCATGCACACGAGGGACGGCCGCCGAACATGAGCAGCTCACTCCGCAGCACGCCCGTAAACACGGTGCCCAAGCCCCCTTCTCAACTACCCACCTCCCCATCGTCAACGCCGGCTCATCAAAAAGGGCCACCGGTACACGGAAAAATGCGAGCTTCAAAAAGGTCTCCATTGAAGAGGATCAAAGATAAAACATAAGCATGTAGTACGTCGCGGCCGTGCCCCCCGTGGCTCCTCATGCCGGGTATGTCTTGGAGTGCGCATTGCGCCTTGGGAAGCAAAAGAAGAAAAGTGTCAACAGCAGGCTCATCAATGCTATACAAAACTCCCCAGCGCCAAAGTCGACTGCGCGACTGTGCATAAACGTGCTGACCCGATCCAACGCCCACACCCTGATCTGATTCCCTCGCCCGGTCCCTACAACTGCCGAGTCCCGCGGAGCCGGTGCCAAAGCCTATGAGCATGCATCAGGGGTTGCATCAGAGGATACTTCTGATTCCGCGCTCGCCGGGCGTTGCCGTCGCGCACCACCGGCACCGACTCGAAGGGCTTCCCTGTAGCTTGGAACCGGGGAGTGTGGCTGCCGGGCCGCGTCTTCGTTTGCAGGTTTCGCGCCTGCGGTTGCGGCGGGAGCTGCCGCCGAGCTGCCCCGACCGCGGCCCATGACTCCGATCAACGGCGTTTCCTCATCACCGTCGATGCTGTGCCGTCCCTCGGACCCCGAGCGGGAATGGGCGGGACTTGCGTACCGCGGCGGGGGGTTGGTGGCATCCTCCAGGTGCAGATGAAGCGGGTTCTCGTCGTGGTACTCCTCTGGATGATGGCTGCTGCTGCTGCTGCTGCTGCTGCTGCTGTTGTTTCCCGCGCGGCCGCTGGGCTCGCCCCCCTCGATGTTCGGAACAAACTGGGCCAAGGAAATGTCGGTTGGGCTCCTCACCGGGCCGGGACTCGTCGGTGGCAGGGGTCTAAAGTTTCCGCTCCGCGTGCGCCCGTGCCTTGCGTGGCCGGCCGGGTTGTAGCTGTTGCGGGTTCGTCCAACAGTATAAGGCGAGCCACTGACGGACTGATGATGAGCATGTCCCGGGCCGGACGATGCCACACCATCCTTGGTTCCCGACTCCAAAAGAATGCTGCCCTGCTCCGAGCCATACGGCGGGGGCGGCGCCAGGCTGCCCGTGGCAGGGGCCAGACCCCATTTCTTGACATTGGCCTCGATGAAGACAAATCCGGACTGGCCCAGGTTGACGTGCACAATGGCGGGGCCCGTGGCGCCAATGGCAGGGAAAAAGTTTTGCGATTTCAGCCCATGAACGACTTCTTCATATCTCTTGCCGTTTCGTGTGAAGAAGATGGCACCCGTCCTGGGCCGGTATCCAACACCGACGACGTCGCCTTGCACAAGGCGCGGCGCGTACGGTGTGGAGCTAAATGGTTGATTATAGTGTCGAGAGCCGTCTGAGAAGTAGGCGACCGAGTACTTGTGATGGCCTGCCGCATATGCATGATTAGCACGCCTCGCAGCACGCCTCGCAGCACGCCTCGCATCATGGCCCACGAAGAAAGAAGGAAAGAAAGAAGGAAAGAAAGGCATGTTTAGAGCATACCTGGTAAGCGAAACAAGGGATACGGCTTCGTGGACATGCCCACGCTCAGCAGGGTATTGTCGGGCTTCTCGTAGATCTTGGCCTCCCAGTAGTATACATCATTTTGTTTCGGAACAGGCAGGTTGCTCATGACGGTGCACTCGGAGTCGAAGAATTCAATCTCGGTGCGCGCCTCCACAAAACAGTTGGCGACTTCCAACTCGGGCTCAAACTCCCAGGCCGAGACGCCCTTTTCTTGTATGGCAAGGAATTGCGATAGTGATATATCGGTAGGGAGTGATTCGGGAGGATTCGCGGCGACAAAGGCTGGCGGCCAGAAATGTCAGTTGAACTTTGTTTTATTTCTCATGTGCTTGATTCACTCTGCAAATTGTCCTTGGTCGGGGGCGGCGGCGACGACTGCAAAAGCACATACCCTTGGCCCTCAAATACTCGCCCCTCGTCATATCATCCATACTCTCCAGCGCCTCGGCCTCTTCCCTCGCAAAGGCCTGCTCGTCGTCGTATTCGCCCGGCCGTCCCAGCCGGTCGAGTATGATGCGGCCCGATCCGGCACAGCCCGACGCCCAAAAGACGAAGACGACAAGGGCAATGGCGATGACGGAGCCAAACGAGGAAACGAGGCCGATGATGACGCCGGTAAAGGCAGACGAAGGCGGCTCGGTGGCCGTCATGATGGATGGACAAAGGACAAGCACGCAGCCATGCAACGGATGTGGAAGGACGGCGGCGGAGGCGGCGGTTGGTGCGCACGCGACAGGGGCGATCTGCCGCCGCTAGACGCAGAAACGTTTCAAGGCTTGTTCCAACACTCAAATGTCGTCCTTGGCACGAATCGGCAACCAATGTCGGTACACCAGATGAGGAGAGATGACCAGGACGACATGGATCGTCGGCATGACCCAACGGCCGCCGAATGGGGGACCCGATCGCCGGAGCGAGGAGGGCTCTCAAGAGGGTGGCGACCGAGCGCAAGGCCAAGGAAGGTCGTGAGTGGAGGCGCCAAAAAGCGGAGTCGTCGGAGAGAAAAATCGAAGACTCGAAAGCGGCCGCCAGCGGACGACGGGACAAGGGAGAAATTCGATGACGGTGACGGACGATGCGGAAGACGGAGATGGCAAGAGGCAGATGGCGGGTGGAGGAGGCCAGGGTACGTCGAGTCGAGCGGGCGGGCGCACGATTGTTCCGAGAGGACGTTGCCACAGCGCGATGGGGCGAGAGCGGTGACGACGACGACGACGACGACGACGACGGACGGGCTTTATCACAGCACAGTGTGCGAGAGCCCGGCAATCGGCACAATGCAGGAGGGCGAACAAAAGAAACAAGGACGAAAGAGAAGAAGAAGAAGAAGAAGAAGAAGAAGAAGAAGAAGCAAAAAAAGATCCAACCGGCCCAGGCGCCGGACGATGCGTCGAGATGGGCTCGCCGTTGGCAGACAAGACAAGCCAGCAGCAAGGTTGATGGAGAAACCAAAACCAAGGGCCAGACGCCGACGGCGAGGAATGAGGCTGCCGTAGCGCAGCCAACACCGTGCGCGGCCGCCTGCCCATGCACTGGCGCCGTACATGGCGCCACCCTGCTTGGGGCAGCTGGACAATGTCCCCCGCCCACATGTACAGTGCGTGTGGCTTGGAACGGACCCAAGGTGAGAGGCCCTGTCGGTCGTGTTGGCGCACGACGTAAGCAGTGCGCGCAGTGCTGGACATGGAATAAACGTCCCCCCGGGGCCGCCCCATCCCGCTGCCGGAATGGGCATCGCGCACGCACCCCGGCAATGGCCCCACCGGGTCCGGAATCAAGCAATCCATGCCCGTCCCAAAATAAAAGACAACACGAGGCACGCAAGACGCACAACAAAATGCCCATGCACAGCCGTCCGGCCGTCCAAACAACCAACCAGGGCACCTTCAATTCCGAGGATTCGAGACACGTCCCGTACATGCACCACCCGGAACAGCAGATGCCCCCTCATCGAATACAAACCCCAGCCCGCCATGCTCGATTCAGTGCATGCCCGAATATGTCACCTTCCGTCCGTCCCACCAAAGTCAAATCAAAACCCTGTTGGCATCACTCGGAATCTACGCACCTTGGACGAAACCCATACCCTTCACCATCAGCAGCCGCGTCTGCCCAGTAACAGTCTACACAAACTCACAACCACACTCACGGTCAGGACCACAACCACCACCTGGAACCACACCCACAACCATGTCCACACACGCAAACCAAGACCACGCCCCATCCAACCCGCAAGAATCCTCCCCTCCGGCGTCCAACGAAAAAATAACCGCCCGCCCCCTCCTTCCCACCGACATCCCCTCCAGACCCCCAAGACCAACATCCATCAAACTCCCTCTCGTCACAAGTCCGAAACCCCTCACAACTCATCATCATCCCCCCTCCCCCGTCTATACCCCCCCCTCCCTCGCCCTCCTCTCCTCTCTCTCCCTCTTCCTCTCCCTCTCCCTCTCCCTCTCCCTCTCCCGCGCGCCCCTATCCCTCGTCCTCTCCCTCTTAGGAGCCTCCCTCCCGTCCGTCTCCAAGCCCCGAGGCACCAAACGACTCTGGCTCCCCAAATCACGCCCCGCCTCGAGCAAACTCTCCGTCGCCGCGCTCTCGCTCGCCTCCGGCCGATTATAACTAAAGTCCCGCCTCCTCGACGACCGGCTCTCCTCCCTCAAGCGCCTCGCCTCGGCGCGAATCCTCTCCGCCTCGCGACGCTCGTTCCGATCCGCCGTAGAATACACCTTGCGGATCGCCGCGCCCGCCGTCTTCCTCGCAGCCGTCGTGCTCGGGGGCGGACCCGTCTGATGACTCGTCGTCGGCGGCGGCGGCGGCGGCGGCGGCGACGACGACGACGACGACACCACCTCGGACGAAACCGCCGACTCGGACGGATTCGTCGACCCATCCCACTGCGACCCATCCGACGCCTTGTTGAGACCCCCCACCCGCGCCGCCTTCTCATGCCGATAACTCCTCAGCTCCTCCAGCGCCTCCTTCTCCGCCGCCTCATCAAAGATGCCCTCCTCGCCGACAACACGCCGCCCCTTCGCATCCTCGTCCCCGCCCCCCTTCCTTCTCCCCGCCCTCCTCCTGCGCCGCTCCCGCTCGTCCTGCCTCGCGCGCCTCTTCTCCCTCGCCGCCACATCGCTCGCCCCCGCCGTAATGCCGCTCAGCCCCGTGCTCTCCGTCACGACCGTCGTGCCGTCCTCGTCGTCCCGCACATCCTTGTACACGCTGCCGCCGCCGAGATCCGTCGACGGCGTCGCCCCAGAAAGCAGGCTGCCGTTGGGGCCCTTGCGCCGCAGCACGGTCGACTTGTACTCCTCCCAGTCGCCCTCCTTGAAGTGGAAGCCGCCGTTCTTGGCCCAGAAGAAGAACCAGATTCCCGTCACCACAAACGCCACGCCAATGAGCGCAAAGAGCACGAAGAAGCCCACGTTGCTGATGTCGTGCGGGTCTAGCACCCCGTGCGACGCATCGGGCGCGCTCCTGTCCCCGCGCCCGTACAGCAGCCGGCTGGCTTCCCCGAGGGGGCCGTCCATCGAGCCGCCGGCGTGGAAGGGGCCGTCGCCAGCAGCATGGCGGTTGCGTCCGACGGCAGCTGTGAGACCAAGAGAGCGCACCAGCGCGAGAGCCGGCGCCATGGTCGACGATTTGCCTCCAGAGGCGAGGAAATGCCGGACGTTCTGTCTCGGGCGTGGAAAGGGCCAGTGGTTGCAGGCGCGTACTCTGCTTCTCGAGGGAGGCCAAGCCGTCGCAGGCGCGTACTCTGCCTCTCGACGGAGGGGAGGCAAGCCAAATGCCCCAGCGAATGTCGGTGTATCGAATTCCAACCAGGCAAGTGCGTGCCTGGGAACCAGGTACAAACGACTACTTTTCGACAAGAACACCACCCACTCGATCATCAATCAGCCTGACCAAAGGATGATGGGAAAAAGAAAGGGGAAAAACAAATGGGAAAAAAAAAAAAAAAAAAAACCAAGACAGGATTTTGCCTGACGGACGCAGCAGCGTACGGCGATGATTGTGCAGCGTCCGAGTCTTTGCCGAACCTCACTCGCGTGTGTGTGTGTCACCTGGTTGGTAACTGCGGAAACGAACGCGGGTGCGGGTCCGGAACAGCCGTCCGTGGCTGGGATGCAACCCAGGCAAGAAAGAGGGTTGGTGGGTCCACGCTTCCATCTCCTCCATCAGACGTCGTTCGTCATGACGACAGGATGCTCTGCCTCGATGAATCATTCACTTCCCCGTCACGTACTTGCTTCACAGTGGTCCCGAGCAAAGTACGTTTTATTCTTTTTTTTTTTTTTTTTTTTTTCCTTTCTTCCCAACCCTTACACAAGTACTTCTCCTCGGCCTCATGACTCTTTCTGCTCGCTGCCTCTGTCGCTGGATTCCCAGTCGTGCGCGCACCAGGCCATCCTCTCGTCGTGGACGCGGTGTGACGCACAGAGCAGTAAACAACCAACCCTCTTGGCTGGCCTGGCAACCCGCCTTCCCCTGCATCGTCGTCATCCATGGTTGAGCGATGTATTCCTCCTGCACAAGAGCGTTCACTTGCATGGACTTTTTCTGGCAAAGCCGTTCGTCATCTATTGATGCGCTCCGCCACCATTTTATTCCCAAAAACACGTCCTCGCACAAATGGTGTGTGTGCTGTTGCCAACAAAGTCCATCCACCCTGCTCCGTACGGCAGCTTCGACCACGCACTTCTTCATCCCCCACCATATCTCTCGGAGCCAAAACGGTTGCCGTACAAGACGGGAAGGATTACTGCTACATATCATACAACGTCGTACATGGCGTCCCCGTCGTGGCATAAACAGACGCGCAACAGGGCCGTGACGAGTGAGAGGGAGGGGGTGCGAAACCCGCATTGCCCGTAGAATCCATGTAGCTGTGGTGGCATGGAACCATGGTCAAACGGTTTGCATGACGGCATTTTCCTCCCAGCTCTCCTTGCTATACGTGCATGGTTGCAATGGTGGACGACATGTCTGCTGCCGCACCTCATGTGCACGAGACATGTGATCCGAGACTGGAGAGGTTGCTTATTTTTGACCTGCCGAAAGAGACGACAAAGGTGAAGTTTGTAGACAAGTAAGGAGAGGAGTGCACGTGATGGCCAAACAAGAAAGCCCATTGGTGCTGCTGACCCGAGGCAAGAAAACGGTGTCGACTTGGTGGTATCGGATTCCGTGGCTGGCCATCATCAACAACCTGCTGGTCCTGTGCCGATGAAAAAAAAAATCCCGTCATAAGGCGCCGCCGCGCTTCACTACTCGCGGCAACGAGAGGGGAAAAAAAATTGAAGCACGGACCGATATGCACATCACATATTTGATCAGAAGAATACAACGTTTAGGAGAAGGGAGAAGAGGAAATCCGAACTTGATCCGCCATCATCACCACCACTCGAAGAAAGGAGGGGGAAAAAAAATAACACTAGGGGGTATCAAGCTTTCTGGCTTCCCAGCAATAAAAAATTACCTGCCAATACATTCGATAGCAGGCATTCCAATGAATCGCGCAACATAATTGCCTAGTCGAAGCAAAATTACCGCTCCATGTGCATCCATCAAGTGATTCCCAAAGCAGAATGTTTGGCTGTCATTGGCAGAAACATGGGGAAATGGAGGACAGAATACAGAGCTTGCTTGGGTAAAGAAGAAGAAATGAAGAATACATGGGCTCATAAGTAAAGAAGAAGCAAAAGGTAAATTGAACATGGCCCCGAAATTGGCCCGCGAAAAGAGAGACCAAAAAAAAAAAAAAAAAAACAATGGCCAAGATTCAAAAGCAAACTGTTCAATCATGAAGTAAGTCGACCATGCATGTTGAGGCCGTCATTAGAGTCATCAAAGGCCGTAAAATAGCGTAGTCCATGACTCCAAATGTCCCATCATCAAAGTAAGCCGCCCGCGTATTCATAGGAAGCATGACTGGGCGCGTAGCCTCTGCTCTGTGAGTCTGACTGACTGGGAGCGCGCGGCCGGTGAGGCAGAGCCTTGCGCTCGACCCGGCTTCGAGAATCTTCGAGCTGGGGATGGATCATGCTCGCCCCATCGCTGCCAGGATGGAGGCCTCCGCCCGCTCGTGACGTAAAGACAATCTCCCCACCGTCATCGCACTCGATTTCGGCACCAGGAACACGGACACGAGCGCCGCCAGAAACCTTGATGCTCCAGTCCTCACTGTTAAACGAAGTACGCGTAATTCCCGTTGCGTTGCTTCGTTTGTAATCACTGTCGTCCCGACTGGCGCTGCTTCGTGTGGAACGGCTGCTGGCCACGCCAATACGCCTGCCGGCTTTCCGCAGCGACTCGGCCGTTAAAGGCGTCTGAGAGGTACCGCCCACGGCTTTCTGGTAACTCAGAGCGTCTTTATACTTTTTATCATCAAGGCTGACTCCACCGGAAGCGAGGGCATTTGAACCATACATTGACGATGGCCGACGTCCGGTTGATGCTGGCGAGACATCGTAGTCACGATGATGATATGCCGTCGAGGTACGTCGCGGTCGGGGCAAAACAGCGTGCCGGTCTTCTTGATACGATTCGTTGGGGGGCGACATGTCATGGAACAGTTCCTCGCCCTCCGAAGAGTACTCGTCTTCGGACGCGGGCTGGTCTGCAAAATTCACGGATCTCCCATGTGCCGCTGGGGGCGGAGGCCTCGACTGGCTTTGACGAGAGCGCGGACGCTGCCGCAGCATGGGATCCCGGTATGGCGCACAAGGTGGGACCGCAGACCGGGGCCGAGTGGGAATTAGATCTGGCGGAGGCATTCTCATACGGTCATCCTCCGCACGTCGTGACATTGAGGGGCGACGTGCTACTGGATGCATGTGAGGTGCATCAACAAGATGGTCGCCACGATCATAAGAACCCATGATAGGCGGCGGCGGCGGCGGCGGCGGCAGTGGCGGCTTATGATATCCCATGGCCGAGGCAGGTCTGGTCTCAAACCGCTGCCTCAGGTGGTGATGGGGATTGGGAGCGGCCATGCCATCAAAGAACCCGGGTCCAGGACCAATTGGTGAAGGAGGTGGAGGGCCTGCAAATCCGCCTGGGAATGCACCAGGACCTTGCCACATCGGAAGAGGAGGGAAAGCGCCAACAGAAAACGGACCAGCGGCTTGACGGGGTGGATGCCACGCCATGCTCATCGGAGGCCTGGACGGTGGTCCGGTGTAGTAGTTGGCAGGCCGCGTCTGGGCTCTCGGACGAGCTCCAGACATGGCCGGTTGCTGCACACCGTAGCTCGCGGGATCATCTGCATGAGGTCTTCTGTACCTCGAACTCTGATCCGGCTGTGAGACTGGTTGCTGCAGCGACATCCGACGTTGTCGAATTTGTCGGGATTCATCTTTCGCGGCTACGACGGCAGCGGTGGCCCGTCGGTCTTGTTCGTTGTCCCTCGGCTTTCGGTCTCTTCTCTGCTGCTCACGATCCCGAGCTCTCGATTCGGGATCGCCCGAGTCCTTCTCGGACAGACGCCTTGGCGCTACTTTTCCCTTTGATTCCGCAGAACGACGAGAATCGGACGTACTGCCAGGCGAAGATCTCGAGGCGATCGGTTGCTTGTCAGAGCGCGATTTACTAGAGTTGGCCTTGGACGGATTCGAGGCCGCTCCAGATGTGGCATACTTGCGCGTGCCGGGCTTGGCTCTGAGGGAACTACCAGAGTCTTCGTCCGCGTCCTCGACATGTGCCACGCGAGGATAGATCTTGGCGCCTGGTGACATGGTGTGCTCTGCAGGCAGTTACAGCGAGACGTTGTTCTCCTGGGCAGGGTGCACCAAGCTCAACTCAACCCTCCAGCTCGCGCGCCAGGGGAGAGGTGCCGCGCTTGGGCGGGAGAAGGATGACGGCGGGACGTTGGATGCTCTTCTCCCCCGATATCCAGCGTCGACTTTTCGGTGGTGGGCGTCAGTATTGGTGGGACTTGTGACGTCTTTGGTCCTCTGGGGGTGCTGTTGTCGTCTAGTCGGGGTCGTCTAGTCGGGAGCGAGGGAGATGCCGCTTGTGGGGGGAAATGGAAAATGTGCAGTTTGAAAGGGGGGGAACCCAAATTCGACGGTCGGCTGTAGACTAGTTGCGTGAGGCTTAAAGAGCTGCGGATTGTGCTCTAGAAATGCCGGGCGTTGGAGGCAGATCCGCAAGGGCGAGACGTGACGACGACAAGGGCGAGACGCAACGACGACAAGGGGGGGCGAGACGCAACGACAAGGGGGGGCGAGACGCAACGACAAGGGGGGCGAGAGGACGCGGGAGAAGAAGAAGAAGAAAAAGAAAGAAAAAAAAAAAAAAAAAAAGGTTACAAGGTTGGGAGCAAAGAGGCGAGTCGATGTTATTGGGCAGCGTTTCAACGGGTGGCGGAGACCAGGCTGACCTGGTCCAGGACCAGCACAGGCCAGCACAGGCCAGCACAGGTCAGGAATCAAATGAGTCAATCAATGCCACCGAGGGGTTCGAGATTCCAGTCTGACGACGCGGAGGCGAAATCGAAAACGTGAACGTCACAGGGGTCTTCAGCAACCGACAGTCGATGGAAGCCGGGTTGGACTTGATTGAGGCTTGGAGAGAAGGGGAAAACGCGGACGGTGGAAGGGCGAATGAATGGTGTGTATGGCGGGTGATGGTCCGAGACCTTTGACCGACGGATGACGAGAGATTCATCCGTCAGCAAGCAGAGCATGGAAGATGCGTTTTCCTCCGCTAACTTGATGGCACAAACGGGCCAGCCAGCAGGCAGATTTGATGCATCCTATCAGGCTCTCATCAATGCTGGCGGCACATGGTGTCTGCTTCTTCTTCCGCCGTCCAATCCCCATCTCGCATCCATATGCATCTTCCATCCCGGCACAACACAGCACAGCACAGAGCACAGCACAGAGCACAGCACAGAGCACAGCACAGAGCACAGCACAGCACAGCACAGCACAGCACAGAGCACAGCACAGCACGGCACAGCACGGCACGGCACGGCACAGCACAGCAAGACTCGGCCAGCTTGGAGCACAGAAGGGCAACATGGTAACGGCTTCGGCGCGACGAGACAAGGGGGACGCGCAAAAGTCTTTGTTCGATACGCGTCCAAGTCGGGGGCGAGAAAGCGGCGCGATTCCAAGAACAGCAGGGAGACGGCAACCGACAAGGTGCGAAGACGTTCCGGCGTGGTGGAATGGGCAAGGGCGTGTGCTTACGATGGATCACCAAGGAAACCATCTCTCAACAAGTATACATTGACCAGAGCTTTGCTGTTGTGGTGAAGGGCGTGCATGCCAGCTCAGTCGAGACTGACCGCTCCGTGCATGAAATTTTTCCCCGTCCGTCTGTTCGACGACGTGCTGCGTGCCGTCCATCTCGCTCCATCCTCCCTCCCCTTCTTGTCGTCGTGACATGATGATGCCTCGTGTCGAGACGAATGGCACAACCAATTCAGATCCACTGCCAAGGGCTCGAAGCGAGCCTGAGGAGATTTCCACGGCCTGTGTTCAGGACAGGTGGATTTGGATTCGTACTGTAGAGGAAAGAGCATTGACTGGTGACGCCTGACATGGCCGAATACATGATGGCATTTTGCCTTGTTCCAAGAGAAGGGGGGGTGGCCCTAGGCGGCAAGAATGCGGGACTTTGCTGGGGTCGGCTGGGTGTGGTTGCCGTTGCCGCTGCCAGTGCCTGCCAACGCAGCGAGGGACTCGAATGCGGACCAAGATTGAAGACGAAGAATGGAAGCCAGATGTTGCCATCCTGGGCTGGCATCATGAACGGATGGCAGCCTGGATGTCGAGTCGGGCGATCAGGGACCAGAAGCCTCGCCGACTGGCAGCGTAATCGGTCGCTCTTTGCCCCATGCCAGCCGTGTGTCCACTGCAGAGGAATGAGCTTGCGGCCTTCGGGTTGACGACGAGCCAAGATGGAAGGAAGCCGTTGAGTGAGAGACGGTTGTGACCAGACAGACGGTACTGCCTGGCTTCCTTCTACATGGCAGTTTGTCTTTTTTTTTTTTTTTTTTTTTTTTTCGCGGCAAGTGCGACCTGCCCAAGTTCCGCTGCCTCCCACATCGACCCAAGCCAAGTTGGCCAATCTCGTTGCGCTGGTTCGCTTGTTTACTTTTCGCTTCTTCATTCATCATTCCATATCCACCACATGAAAGAGCTGTCACAGTGTCGCCTGGCTGTCCCATCACGTCCTGCACTGGAACTTTGGAGTGGCAGCAACGGCCAGATGCCCCCGCGGTACGTGAGCAGCAGGTCCACCAAGCGCTCACACAGTCGACTCTCTCCCAACCCCCGACTCCACTTTCGCATGACACGATATTGACAGGGCCACTGCTAGGCACTGGCACCAACAGGTGCTTGGTAGCCGGTGAGCCGGAGACGAAGAAACCGACTTTTCACAACGGCTTTCAACAGAGGTGGATGCTATCGCCCCAAACACTCCTGGCGGACTGCCTGTGTCTATTGGGTTTGGGTTTGCTCGAGTCACCAGGTGCCAAGGTACATACAGGGACTGGTTTCGACGATTCGTTGTGCCTGTACCCGTGCCTGTACCTGTACCTGTACCCGTGCCTGTACCCGTACCTGCCTTGCCCGCCCCCCCAAGCACGACAGCCCAACTGTGGATCGCTGCATTCAATTTCAAAGGCGAGCAGATTGCCGCGGCTGCGGCTTTGCACACGTCGACTTCTTCTTCATCTGGACATGCGTGTCTGGAGCACTCGCAGCGGCTTGTTCGCCTCGGCCCGACCAACTGGCGCTGCCTGGGTGGCGGATCGGGTATCAACGCTCATCACCAACAAAAGCTCAATTGCCAACTTCTTGCACATGGTCACGAGAACATGTCGAATTGGCCACCATGTCTTCTTCTTCTTCGAAGCTCAGTCGAGGCTCCGCAGAATCCGAGGACGACGTCTTTTTTTGCCCACCTCGACCAAACTGCAGGCTTCGATGGCCAGCTGAGCTTCCGCTGGACACAAGAACGCCAACAGCTCGTCTGCCACCGTCATGATCACTTCAGAGCCAATCATGGGCGCCATCATCATGCAAGCTGCCCATTGTCGTGTGGCTTCCTAGATTTCCGGTCCCCATTCTGATTCGAGTCACACTCTTTTCTTTTCTTTTCTTTTCTTTTTTTTTTAAAAAAAAAAGAGAAAAAAGGAGACCTCCAAAGGCCCAGCAGACTTTCCCCCGACGGCCAGTGGCAGGCCTTCGTCTTCGTCGCGTCACGTCCTTTGGGTGCAATGCATCGAAGTGCCCAGTCAGGTGCTGCAAACCCCGCTGCATACCTGTTTGCGTTTGCAAAGTATATACACTACTCCTGTACCCATGTACATGCTTCTATCCATACACGAGACGTGTTTATAGAGCCGTTGCAAGCTTTTCAACCATGCCCCGGTACCTGACCAATGGACCGGCTACTGCCTATTGTCAGCGGTACTATTCAACTACATACATGATTCAACGCGGACGACGAGACAACACCACGTCATGGTCATTGCAACGCGAGAGCCAAATGCGACTGGGCGATATATGTACTCTCCACTCTACCCGGACTGAGTTGGTCTTCAATGGCCTCACCTACGAACAAGATGGAAGTCGTGGAGGGATGGACAAATCGAGTTCTGCAGCGTTGAATGCGCTCAGACATGGAACTTGGCCATGCTTGATTTCAAAGCCATGCAACCGCACGACCATGGCTCAGCAGCCAGTTCATCTTGATCAGATCTATTCGTGCAAGTGTTTGACGCAAAAACGTCCCTCCATCACACATGCCCAACGTACTTGAACATACACATGTAGCTTCCCAGGGCTCCATCACGCCACCATGTGAAGCTGCACGCAGCCCATGTATGATGAATCATGGCGCAGAGACAATGGTGTCAAGTCAGAGTACCCTCTCGAAAACATCCAGTCTCGAAAACATGCAGCGCCCGTGGAGATGATGACGTCGAGCTCGAACAGCAGTTGATTCGACTAGTCAAGCCAAGCATGCACCACCAAAAACCCATCCGCGACTTGCTCGCCACCAAACCCGCCCCAGAGAAGGCAGCACGCACTCTCTTTCCAGACTCGTGACCTTGTCGCCTGCAAGCATGATGATGTCCGTCTCTCGAGCTCAAACTCGCAGCATGTGGGCATGTACGTCGCACACAAACGCATGCACCGGACCACAACGTCTTGTGCCGACTTGCGACGCCTCCATCTCACGTCAAGGTCAAATTCGGTAAAGGCATGTACAATGATTGGACCGATTGCACGGCGCCCTTGAATCCGGGACACCCATTTGCCATTTTGCCTTTTTCCCTTTATCCATGTCCTGCTGGCGATGCCGCCATCCCCGCCATCCCGACACGCCATCGCGACATTGGTTTTCGTCCTTGGGGGCGGCCAGCCAAAACCATGACCTCAGCAGGGCAAAGGAGTGGACATGACCTACGCTGCCTTGAACTATTTTTATTTCTTGTGTTTCTTTTTTCATTTCCTTTCTCATCTCCTTCTTCTTGACGTTCCTCCTTGACGCTCCTGGGCTCAAGATCGGATGGCCGTCTAGATAGTTGGTGTGCGTGCGAGGGTCCTTCCAGCAGACTGGAATTCACAAACGCACCATATCAAGCACCGGACACACAGCCATGCGCTGCATCTGGGCAACGAGGAAAATGGTGTTTCTCGTCATGAGGATGCTCCCTTTGCGCATCTTTTCTGCACAATGGTTGACTCTCTAGATTTGCCCACCCTGTGTCCAGGGTTTCGTCGCCACACGCCTATCCACACGACTGCTTGCCATTCACGAGGCTTCATGTCTCCCCCCTCTGGGGTTTCCGAACAGTGAGCCTTCCGTAAAGAGTCGCCCCTTTGCCAACATGCCAGTATGTAGCTCTCGGCGGAGCCTACGCATCATTGATTATGCCCAAGCGCGGTCGTCGTGCCATGGTATGCCATGAAGAACCCAGTCGACTCTTTCCGAAACGACACAGCTGCTGGGTTGGGAGTCTATTTCACCCAGCGTGGTATGGGACACGCCGTCGTAGAGGTAGATGAAGGGAAGGAGGAGAGGATTGATGCACAGCAGTTGCGATAAACGATGGAGATGACGTAACATTGTGAGAGAATAAAAATAGAGTAAACGAAAGAAAAAAAAGTAAAGAAACGCCGGATAAAAGGCCGAGAAAAGTCTGCCTGCATACACAAGGTATTGCTCCCCAACCCCCCAAAAGCAGCAAGGTTTTGGCCCTCCAAATCAAGACCACATCCCACTCGGGCGATTGGGCGGACGATTTGAGCCTCTGATACACCGCTTCTTTGTCCGAGAAACAGCATGGCACAGGCAGTTTGCCCCCCCCGTTTGCCTTCTCCCCGTCTCTCTGGTTTTCCATTCTTCGCATCTTGTCTGTGTCTTCCCTCCATGGAGGTTGTCGCCCCCCATATCCATGTCTTTTCCCGCCTCGCACTCGCAGGTAAGCGGGCGAAGAACGCACACGTTGGGTACATGGCTCGTTGAGGCTGAGCTGGCGGGTGGGGGTCTCGTGCTTTTGGGGAAGAGGCGTGGGTGGGTGGGTGGTGAGGAGCGAGGAGAGCGAGGTCACTGGTGGACTGGGTGGTTCTTCCCCCCCCCCCCCCTTCCTCCCTCTCCCTCTTTCAGTCTGCCGGCTTTGTCTTGGGAGAGTGGCCTGGGTGGTGTGGCGGGCCCGGATTGTGTGTACGGTATAGCATGCACAGCATGTATGCGTGTGCTTGGTTGGTGAGGTGGCCCGTTATTCAAAAGGTTTGTTTGTCGTCGTGGGGTGAGTGTGGGCGGGGTCTGGGATTGTTCGGAGGCAGGTTGAGGTCGGGAAGGTCGTGCGGAGGTTGGGTTTGCTGTTCGAGGGCGAGTTCTTCGTCCCTTCTTCTTCTTCTTCTTCTTCTTTCTCCAAGAAGGGGGAGGAGGAAGAGAGAAGAGAAGAAGAAGAAGAAGATGCAGGAGAGAGGAGGAAGAGAGAGAAGAGAAAAAGAAGAAGATGCAGGAGAGAGGAGGATAAGGGAGTTGATGTCGGTGGATGGAAAAGAATCCGGCTGTGACTGGGTGAAGGGAAGGGACTCGAGAGGATTTGCCGACAAGGTATCATGTCCATGACTGTCTGAAGAATTCTTTGGCACCGGAAAGAGACCCGAGATGTTTTTTTTTTTTTCTGATGAGATATCATGTCCATGGTTGATATGAAGGAATTCTTTGGTGACGCGGAACGAGAGTCGACATGTTTGGCCGGCAAGATGGGGGAGGGACGTGGCCCGGCCAAATGACAGGGAAGAGGTCAATTTGCAGAGCAAAGCACCATGTTTCCGTCTTTCCCTTCTTCCTTTTTTTTTTCCTTTTTCTTTCCAGAAAACCCGGAGGAAAAACGGACAACCTAGGCCGGTACGCGAATCTGCAAATCGCTCACCACCGGCCGGTGATCGGAAAAGAAAACACCATCGTCGTCAAACCGATTGGCCAGCACGCCAAACGTCTCGACGCTCGCCGTCGTGGGCCCCTGGATGAAGAGAAAGTCGATCGTCTGCGAAACGCACTCGGCGGGGCCGTCGCCGCCGCCGCCGCCGCCGCCACCACCACCAAACCCGGTATACGTCCAGTGATTCCCGCAGCGGCCCCCCTCGGGCACCATCCCCGCCAGGTCAGACACGCCGGACCCCGGCGCCGTCATGACGCGGTAGGCCTCGTCGTCGGGCTCGCTGTTGAGGTCCCCGCCGATGAGGACCGCGGCAGCGTGGTCGCGGCCGCCGAGAGTCCCCCATTCGCGCGCGAACCGGAGGAGCAGGCCGGCGCTGTTCCTCCGCGCCACAACGCCCTCGTGGTCAAAGTGCGTGCTCATGACGACGACCCGCAGGCCCGTGGCGCGGTGCGCAAACAGTCCCATGGTGACGATGCGATTCAGCGCCGCATCCCACCCGCGCGACGGCCGGCCGGGCGTCTCGCTCAGCCACCGCGTCTCGCTCCGCTCGCACGCCCACGTGTCGGCGCGGTAGAAGACGGGCGAGAACTCGCCGTCCGTCTCGGCCAGGTCGCGGCCGCGGCCGATGTGCGCCCAGCGGGGCCCGAGGTGCGCCTGGATGTCGCGGAGCTGCGCGTGGAGGGTCTCCTGCAGGCAGAGGAAGGGGCTGTCGTGGCCGGCGGAGAGGAAGCGCAGCTGGGCGCAGACTCTGGGCCCGCGCACCGTGTGCCAGGGGTGTTCGCCGGGCTCGCGCTGGGACCTGTCGGCGGCGAGGCGGATGTTGAAGGTCAGGAGGCGGAGGGGGACGGTGGCGTCGTGGTGGTGGTGGTGGTGGTGCTGCTGCTGCTGCTGCTGCGTGTCGGTGTCCAGGGTCGGGGGCGAGGAGGAGGAGGAGGAGGAGGAGGTGTCGGGTGAGAGAGCGTGCTGGTCGTGCTCTTGCATTTGGTCTCGTCCGTGCTGGTGCTGGTGCTGGTGCGTCTGCCTCTGCTTCTGTTCCGGCGGCATCAACAAGTGCGTGTCTTGGGACGACGCAGCGCCCGTGCCGGCCGTCGAGGGTCGCGGCAGAGTCATCTCCCGGCCGTGGCGCGGCGCAAAGAGGCCGCTCGTGAGGCAGGACACGAGGACGCAGAGGAGGAGGAGGCAGGATGCGATGCCGAGGTGGAACCGGGTCGATGAGCGGCCCTCGCGCCTCTGCGCCGCCAGGCCATGCGCCGCCGTCGTCGTCGTCGTCGTCCTCATGCTCATGGACGCGTGCCGCGTCCGATGCCGCTTCCGGTGCGACGACGGCTCATCGTCGGTGGGGGTTGGCAAAAAACGTGCAGGGTAGGTCGATCAAGGTGGGATTGCAAAGGGCGTGTAAATCGGACTATATACATGGACGAAACAAAGGATCGTGCCCATCTTTTTATTCTTGCACAAGTCATACACGGCTTCTTGGTGGTGCAAAGGAAACCGGCTTCTCCTTGCTCTGCTTCCCCCCATCTTTTCTTGGGCACTTGCAAGAACCGCGGCCGTGGCCACTCGCCCGCCTTCCCGCCCGTCCCGACGTGCTCCTCCACAAGCCTTCTCATTGCTCAACCCTCTCGGCACCTTCGGGCTCGCTGGGGACATGGGACTGCCGTCTTCTCTTTTAGCTCTCATGCAGGTCGCGGGGGCGTACATTGCATTGCACACAAGGCGCCGTCTCGGACACAGTTTGTCTTGCGCCTGGCAGCATGTGAAACCTTGTCCATGGCTGCGTGCTGTGTGCGCCCAATATTTCCCGGCCGTCGTGGATGACTTTCCAGACATGGCCTCGTGAGCTTGTCCAGCTCGCGCTTGCATAAAGCGGCGAGGGAGGAGCCGAAATGTAAATACGTTGGATGCCAGATCCCGTCGCTGCCCAAACCCATCGGCCATCATAGAGGCTCATGTCCCTCCGGGGGCCCTGCCGGGGGCAGCTGCCGCCTCCGGCGGACCTCCTCGTGTCCGCAATCCACCTCCCTCTGCTGTTATCCCTCCGGGGGCCCTGCCGGGGGCCGCCTGCGGCGAGCTCCCGCCTTCGGCGGACCCCCCCCCCCCGCCTATAGTATAGACGCAGCGATCGTCCTATCCGCATTTCCTAATATCCCCTCTGCGTCGTCGTATTCTATTGTGCAAGCAGTGAATCCCTCTGTGCTTACCCCTCGGCGGGCCATGCCGCTGGTTCTGCTAGTGATGTCATTGAGGCTGCTGCCCAAGCCATGTCGAAGTCGCTGCTGCTTGAAAACTTGACAACGGCATGTCGGCAAAGAGCCCTAACCCGCTCTCGGGCCCAATATTCACCCAATCAGGCAAAAGCGCACCCATCTCTCGACGAGGGTTAGAGCACGTACGAGTCGGGGCGTAAAGGACGTCTACCATGTATACAAAGCATGAGTCGTTGGTCAGCAGGAGGCAGAAGCTTGGTGTATCAGATATGTTTGCTTATATACTTTGTTTGGAAAAGGGGGAAGAATAAAGGGAAATGGTAAAACAAAAGAAGAAGGGAGAGAAAATGGTAAAACAAAAGAAGAAGTAAGAGAAAATGGTAAAACAAAAGAAGAAGAAGAAAAAAAAAAAAACCGGTGGAAAAAGAAGGAAAAGGAGAAATGAAAAGTGGAAAAATGAAAGTAAAAAGGGTATGTTATGCACAAAACCAAACCAGTGGCACAAGTCACAATCACCAACGGCCGAAACACAGCCCTAGATGGTTTAAAACCGTCAAACCTACCCCGGACCCTGCATCATACACACCGAGATATCAACCTAGGCGCGTGATACCCTACCCGGAGACCAAAGCAGCCTCCAACGACCTTGCCCAGTCCATCATCAGGGTCATCATGACCCCCCGGTCTGGTCCTCCCGTACACCCATCCACCTATGCGATGCGCAAAATGGTCCTATTTCTTCCCTTCTGGGAAGCAGCAATTTGGGGGGGTGGCTGTGTAAGCCGCTGACCATGCAGATAAAAAAATAGTAAGAAACAGGAGAAAAAAATAAAAGGGAAGAAAGAAAGAAAACAGCAAGATGGCCATGTCAATGGGATTCTTGGGTTCCCATCCCTACCTCACGGGATTCCCGTGCTAGACACGACGGGTGGCCAAAAAGGTCAGATGGACGCGGGGAAAAGGTGTCTCATGTATGTATGTAGTGACATATCTGGGGTTGAATGGTGCCGCTGCGGATCTACATACAGCATGTAAATATGTATGCATGTGTCTGTCTACCTATCCAACTACCTGGTGTGTACCTAGGCAGGTCAGTATGTACGTGTGGTCCATCTCTGAAGAGACAGAGGAAGATTTGGTGATGCTGCAGACCCCTGTTTCTGTTGTAACGCCAGCCTTTGACAAGCAACCTCGGAGTCTGAAGGGAGCAACGGCAAAGCCCAACAAGAAGGTTCGCTTTTTGCTTTCGACAAGGCCATGACGCCTGTTCAATTCCCGTCTAGTATTTTAGCATCTTCTTTGCGTCTCGTAATTGCTTCCTCTGGCTGGCTTGCGTCCTGTTGTGCACGGTCTGGTACCTGCCTTGGATGTCACGTACTGCAAAGTAGCTTACCAAGAGCACATTCCTTTTCCAAGACGTGTATGGCCGCTCTTCTCGTCATGTTTCCCCCCCCCCGCTTCGTGCTCTGTGCAAAGCTATTTTCGTCAACGAATGCGTCATGCGATTTCAAGCACCATGGGGCTTCTCGTCATTTCTCACATTGCCTCGAGAATCATGAGCGGCATCCTGATAAAGACTTGGACACAAGACCAGTTTCCTTGTTCGCCTGGCCGTGTATACTATGTGTTTTGGTTGATTATCGAAAACATCGTGGCGTGTGACACATAAAGGGTTGCCTAGGCCGCTTCATGACTAAGCCTAGAGGAGCTAGAGGCGGGGGGCGTTCCAGCTTTAGCCTGAATGCTGACGCCTCCGGGAACGGGAAGGAGCACTCGTTAGCACCTTCTCTGTCCCCGCGCCCGCTGCGGAGTGCCAAAGTCTGGGCGTGACTGGACATGGAAGATGCACGCCTCGACCAACTCGTCCATGGTCATCAACATGAAACACGCCTCGACCAACTCGTCCATGGTCATTGACACATGAAAACGGCTCGGTTGGCCTGGTACCGGCTCGGGAAGAGGCGATGGCGCCTTGTGGTCAGGATTGTTGACACCATCTTCTTTTTTTTTTTTTTTTTTGTCTGCTGTCGTGGTGGTGTACCGTGTTGATCCTTACGATTCAAGAAAGAAGGCACCCGCTTTGTAAAGGGGCAGAGTCCGTGTGACTGTCATGCCTCGATTGGATGACGATTGCGTTTGGTGGCCAGTCGCCGCAGGCATGGATGCTAGATATCCTGTTTTGTCTTGGTTTCCAGCCGACCAAGTGTACGTATGAACACATGTGTGCCCATACCTGACGTACGTTCCTTTTCCACGCAAGCCGCGCGTGCATGCCGGCTTTGATGAGGCCACGAGGTGTTGAGAAATGGGAGATGGTCGCAGCCGCCCGATCGTGATGCACACGTTGTAGATGCCCGGCGCTCGCCGACAAAGTTTTTGTCGGGGTTTTGGTTTCCGTGCATCGACTAACCTTTAAAAAGTATGGGCGGCATGATGTTGGGAAGGACTGGCTCGGAAATGCATGTCAGACAAGGGCGCTGCATATCGCTTGGGCATGTGACGGGCCATAACAATGGCATTATCCGGAACGTCGTCATGTCATGACGGATCCTGTTTGATTTGTTTATTATGCAATTATGCACGCTGGCACTTTCCATGTTGTTGTCCGGTGGCTCGGCAGGAGCACCTGCTGGCTGGGCGCATGCACTGCCGCACCAGATTGCAGCCTCTGTTGTTCTGTCTTCTGGCGCCACTGCGCTAGCGCTAGCGGACCCGGTTGGTTACTGTGGCAGTCGAGTGCATCCTGATCAGCGCATCCATCGCCGTCTCCATCGCCGTCTCCATCGCCATCCGCATCCCCAGAGAACACAAAAGCCACTACACCAGTGGACCTGACGTCGTTGACATTTGTGTGCGGGCCTCGACGGCTTGGCCCGCCGCCCACCAAGCCTCTGCCAAGCTTCACGCTTTCCAACACGACTGTCCACTCTCGCCTCGTCAATCGGGTTGTGGCTGCCCAAGACATCTCCCTCTGTTGTGTGATAGTTTTCTTGTCCTGACGCGCGACATCCAGCCGCTCCTTAACTCGCCTCGCCTCACCCGAGCTCCTGCAAGCAGCAACCACGGAAATACGACACCTGGATCGAGCAACTCCGTCTCCTACAACGGTCGTAGAGGCTGACATGCGGCCTGACTGTCGCGAATCGCAATAACCGCCCACTTTTGCGAAGCATGGTCTTCATTCGAGGTGAGTTGCTCGCTCACCGTGGATTCCGTGTTGCCGTGGTGGAAGGCTCTCGTTTGGGTCTCACCGACAGCCTAATGACAAAGAGCTCTTGCCGCATAATGCACTGCAAGCCGTTGCGTCAAGCGCATCCTTTCTTGGCCGATAGACCTGCTGATGTTCCAACGCCGGCTGTTTCCCATCAGACTGACACACCATGCCACCGTCAATACCATCGCCCGACAACGACGTGTCTCGAGCCCAAACCACCCCATCCAAGACCAGCAGGACTGCCAGCAAAAAGGACGCCAGTGCGACGGCGCCCCAAACACCCCAAAAAAATGGCTCGAGCCCGAAGAGGGCGTCGAGCTCCGACTCCTCGCCCGTTCCTGTGGCAAGAGTTCGACCTAGGGCAAATTCAAGAAAGGAGCCACCGACGTTGCTGACTGACTTTTTCCGCGGGAAACCGTCCCCAACCCGTCTGGCAGCCGATAGAAAGCGCCGGCAAAGCGTCGAGATGGTCAAGGCTGAGATGCGCAAGGAGATGAGGCAGAGCTCGGTGAGGAAGCTTCAGCAGCCAGGAGGGGTCAAGGAGAGGGTTCAGAAATGGCAAAAGGCGCATGCAGAAGCCGTGGTGGACGGTATTCCAGACGATGCAGCAACCGAACCCACTGATGTAGCTTTTAAAGGAGAGGACCTGAAGAGCGTGACCGAATCCGATCGCGTGCGTATCAAATTAAGACAAACAAGGAGGAGCACCTCGAAGCAAAAGACCCCTCCTGGATTTGTCAGTGGTGGCCTCATAAAGGAAGAGGAAAACGAGAACGAATGTGCGACGCCGCAGGTATCGCCTCCCAAGAAGAGAGTGGTCAGCGACGAGCATTGGAGAAAATCACGGGCTCGAAAAAGTCCGCCGTCAGGTCGTTATCAAAAAAGCCCCAAAGGCTTGCCCCTTGACTTTGGCCAGGAATCGGGCGGGAATCCCCTGGTGAGCAGCAAGGTTAAGGAGTGGGCTGCCAAAGTTGACCAACCCGAAACCCCCCTTTCCCGCAGCCATCGATCATCGAAATGGCGCCCTGGAACGGCCCCTGCTGAGGCTACCAAGAGCGAGGCTGGGGACTCACCTGGTGACATTGAAGCCTCGTGGGTCACCAAACAAAAGATGCGCCGTGACGACAGAAGCCGAGAGGATGAAGGCGTCGGGGTCCGCCCGACCAGCGGAACCAGCCGGACCAATCCATCCAGGGATCATCATTCAAGGGGCTCGCGCTCACAAAGCAAAACTACCTCGGGCTCGGGACGTCCAAGTTCACCGTCTGCTAGGACTAGGACCACCCCAGACCCAGCGGATATCCCTCATCAAACTGGAGATCAAAGGAATGGACGTGAAATCAGCATGGAAACCTGCAAGCGCTCCGGCTCGACCATGCCTGACACGCCAACACAGCGCACAGGGCCGCCGCGACAAAGACCAACGTCCTTTCACGGCGAGCCCGCAGTCCATGCGGACGAATCCTCGTGCCTGAGTGAAGGGCGATCGAATGTAGGCAGAAGCACACGCAAAACCGCCTCTGATGTTGCATCAAGCCTTACCATCAAGTCCATCGTAGACATACCTGGAGATATCCCCTTTGGTCACTCCGCGTTCAGCGAACTTGACGTGACCATGCCAGCAAAACCAACAAGTAAACCGAAACGAAACAAGGTCGAAGGTACCACGAGTCTCAAATCTGTGCCGAAAGTTCTCAAGAGGGTGGTTCAAGAGGGCAAGAAGATAATTCATGACATGAACGAGCCGCCCCGACACCAGGTTGCAAACGATCCGCCGAGCATTGAGAAATGGTTGAATAATACCGTGGACCCATGCGTGGAAACCGAGCCGATCACAAAAGCCGTCTCGCCGTCCGCAGAGCTACCAGAAGGGAGAACCGAGAAAGGCCTACAGGACACGGCCGAGCCCCGACGTCGGAACTCGCACGCTACCAAATCATCACAGAAGTCGTCGTCAAACCTCGGAAATACGCATTCGAAGCAACAAGCTCTAGGCAATCCGGATGCATCCAAGGTGCAGAATACATCATCCGTCCCTGAATCTGCAGTGCCGACCACCACCGTCACCTCGCCAACCTCGGCTGCGCTGAAGAGGAGCAGAGCTACTAGAAGTGGCTCATCACCTGTCAAAGTCAGTGGTAGGCGACAGTTACTCGGCGTTCTCAAAGAAGCTTTCCAGGGCGAATCCGGCGCCCATTCCGTTCGGCCCAAAAGCTATCAGGCTAGCGAACAACAGAAGGTCCCCTCGGTCGAGGATGTTCCTTCGCCACGGCAGAGAGAGGGATCAATAGAACCTTTATCAGCGACGTCTGATGCAACGAATTCGGGCCAGCGCCGTCAAGATGAAGAACCTCTGAATGTCAAATTGGCTGCTCCCCGATTTCGACCTCCTACCAGAGGCGATCATGAATTGTCCACAATAGTGTCAGAAGAAGGCGCCAACGGGGTCGACTCCGATTTGAGCTCAGACCTGAGTCAATCAACACTGACGCAATCGACGGTTCTTACAAAGGAGAGCGAGAACAATCCCAAGCCACATACGAATCAAACCCCTGGTCTAAAGAGAAGGCTGACCAAACACTCCGACCTGGTGTCAGTATTGTCACTTCCCAATGACTCTAGTGTCCCGGAGACGATCAAAAGACATCGTTCAAGACCTAGTCTGCGCAAGCACAGAAGTGCGTCCGGTAGTGCCACGGCGCAAGAACTCTTGCGAGAGTTTATTGACGATGAAAGCATGTACATGCGGGAACTGAAAACGCTCGTGGACGGCGTTGTACCTGTGCTACTGTCACATGTCCTCAACGGCACCAATGCCACGGAGCTTTTTGGGCCGTCTGCGTCCTCGCCGGGCAAGATCCCAGGAGTTATTTCGAAATCGGTTGTCAGCATGGGCGTGGCGCTTGAAAAGCTTAAAAATGCCCACAAGAAAGCTCCCACGTCCGACATTCGCAGGATGGCCAACTGGGCGCATGGCGTCGTGCCAATGTATGACAGCTATCTCAGTACCTGGCGACTCGGCTTCGATGATGTGGTCATCAACTTGGCGCCGGCTGCCGATGGCATGAATGACGATGAATCGCTTCTGTGTGCCTTGCCGAGAAATGAAAAGGGGGACGTGGTAAACGACGATGGCGAGCGGGTGGCAGTGGCGTATCTTCTCAAACGACCCTTGATCCGTGTCAAGCAACTTACAAAACTGGTCAAATGTGCTGACGCGCTTCCGGATTCTACCAATACGCGGGAGCTGCTGCAAGATTTTGAGAATCTGCAGGCCAAAGCTCGGCGGCGGTTCAGGGAAGAGACGGCGCGGGTCGTTGACGAGGAAGCAATCTGTACTGACACGTCAAGATGTCGAGATCTGGAGTCACTAAAGTCTTCGTCAGCAGTGACAATCGACCCGACCAGGCAAGTCAGTGCCAAGGATGTCTTTTCTCTTAGCCTATCGCACTCCAATGGCCAACGACTCGACTGTCAAGTAGAGCTGGTGCATCGAGACAACAAGAAGGACTCGAGCGACGAAGGCGACTTGCTGATACGAGAAATCGGGGAGGGTCGGCGTTCCTATCTCTTATTCCAGCCCATTGCCATGTCCAAACTATCCGCTCGCACGGGCGATGGCCATTTTGAGATGGTGATCATGATTCGAGGCACAAGTCTGGGCAAACCGTGGCGCGAGTTCATAACGCTCAAGGCCGACAACGAAGATCAAATCCTCGACTGGCTCGATATTCTTCCAATCCTGCCTGCTCCACCATTGAAACTTGGGCCTCAAACGTCTGCCGGATCCCCAAAATCAATGACGCCCACGTTGCCCACCACGCCCCCGCGACGTCGTGAATCCCCGACAGCGACTCCATCCCCGAGTTCAGTGGAAAGATCACCGCGCTCACCGATCGCCAAGGATATCTCTACGACTACGCCGCCTCCTGCTTCGGCGGAAAAGCCAATACCTCTACGATATCACCGCCAACGTACGCCTACCAAGGGGCGAACACCTTCACCAGTCGCCAGCCGGGGGCGCGGTGCCGCCGATCCAGACAAGACACCAACCAGAGAAGGTCACCAGGAAGCTTCTTGGCATGAAGACAGAGGTCGGCCGCTCAAGGAAAGCATGAGACCTGGTTTCTCGCACCTTGTCGAGAAGAAGCAAGAAGGCCCGCAACCGAAACCAACTCCGTACCGCGAAGAAGGTGGAGCTCCACCGCCACCAGTCCACAGAACGCTGAGCACGAGTCCGAAGACGACGGGGAGGGTGAGGACAAACTCGGCACCATCTCTGCCACCTCCTCCTCCTGCAGATATTCAAGGCCCCGAAAAACTGAAGCGCCGTGGTTCTTCGCCTCTCAAGCATGAGTATCTCCCTTCGGATCAGTCTTCCGCATCCGAGGCGTACTCGTCAGAAGAAGAAGAATCGGAACATGATTCATCAGACGATGATTTCGAGAGCCTCGACATACCGGAGACGGAGCTCGGAATCAGCATCAAGGATGATGGGCAAAGTTCTCAGTCCCATGCTGCCCCTCACTTTAGGCTGGAATCAGAGTGCAGCCTGAGCCCTTCGCATTCAGCCTCCCAGACGGGACTTCATGGATATGAGAATGCCATCAAAGATCCCGTCACGCTAGCCATGGCTCGAATCTCGCGGTGGTCTGACAAAGGAGTATGGAGAGATATCTCGCGTGACGCGTGTTGTATTGTGGTTAGAGACGGCGTCATCGAGGCTTATTCCCTCCGGACCGCGGCTGGGCCGAGCGACACTGATCTGCCTCTTCTCGCTCTTGATCTGACTCCGCTGGTTCTCATCAGACAAAGCACCGTTGTCGATTTGGAAATCCGGTCTTCTGTTCAGCCTCACTCCCGAGTCTACCGATCGCACAATCGGGGCAACTTTCGGTTCCGCTGCTCAGTGGCGCATGACTGTTTTACTCTTTACATGGCAGTACACCAAGCGCGTCTCAACAACCAAAAGTTTATTCAGCTGGAGAATGAAGCCCGATTTCGGAGCTTTGGCGAACGGCAGACTCCCAAAATATATGGCGACAGCAGCAGCAGCGGAGGAGGAGGAGGAGGAGGAGGAGGAGGACACAGTTGGTTTGGCAGGAAGAACAGTTATCGAAGCTCGGTCCGCACCTCATCACACTCTCAAGATGGGGGCAGCTCCTCGCCGTCATCTACGCCGTCAGCAACGAGCTTTCTCAAGCGACTCACGCTCAATGGCAACCTATCGTTCAATCTGGCCAGGTCGTCGGTTGACAGACGATCACGAGCCAACAGCTGCGGAAACAGTCTCTACACGTCACGGTCATCGTCGGGCAGCGGCACGCCTCCGGGCTCTCCGTCTGTCAGCATCCACAACGGCAGTCATGACGGGACCAACGTTACTGGGTCTGACAGCATCCGCGTGCGCCTTCACCTGCTCGTCACGCCAGCCAAATGGGAGGACTACGGAAACTGCAGCCTGCAAATCAGGCGGCCGCCGCCGGGGTGGCGCCAGGCGCTCCGGGCCAACCACGGACTCGAGAAGCGCATCACGGTTACGACGTTGCCGAAGAAGGAGTCGGACGAGGGCAAGGTTGTGCTCGATGCCGTTTTGGGAAGTGGATGCTTTTCCGCCATGGGCAGCCGCGGCATAGTGTGCGGCGTGTGGGAGGAGGTCAAGAACGGGGAGGGTGTCGTGGGCAAGGTGCCCGAGACGGGTGCCACGGGGGGGAACATTAGGAAGTGGTGTTTTCAGTTTTCGAATGCCGGGGAGGCGAATGGGGTGCTTAGGCTGGTGCATCAGGAGGTGGTGAGGGCTTAGATGGTCTTGGGGATTTTTTTCTTCTCTCTTTTTTTTATTTTTTTTTTGCCCTTGTGCAGGCATAGCATGGTATGAGGTGTAGCTGGCGGCGCGTTTGTTTTTTGTCTGCTGTCTTTTACATCTGTTTTGTCCCTCCTGTTTCTTTCTTCCTCCCCGTTTTCTTCTTCGTTTGTTTCTTTTCATGATGTTGGGGCCCCGAGGGGACTGGGGCTGAGCATGGCGTCGTCTTGTCTTGTTGCATTTACGTATGTGATATCCCTTTGCTTTTGCGCCTCTTTTCTGTCAACTTTTGTTCTTAATGGCGAGCGCGGGGCGGGGCAGGGCAGCGTGGGGGCGTTGATGTCGTGGACACGTTTATTTGATGACTGGAAAGGTTGTGGGATTTTCCCCTTTTTTTGCGTGCTTCTATCCCAAGGAGGTTGGGTTTGGCGCCTGGGGCATATAGATGGGTGTGAGCGATGTTTTGTGATGGGAATAATTTCAATGATGATGTGGTTGTTTAAGTTTTTTTTTTTTTTTTTTTTTCCTGTCAAGTAATCTTGTTTCTTTGCTTTTGTAAGATGGGGTGGTGGGGTGTGTTGGGCTTGGCGAGAATGAGAATGAGAAGGTGTATATATATATATATATGTTGTGGGGATGAATACTATGCTCGGCTATTGGGTTTTGTCCCGTATCGTGTTGTGCATTTTTGATGACAGATTGACCGTTTGACCATACGGTCAGAAGGGGGTGCGCATCTCTATAATTCATTAAACCCTGAAGAATTTTTGTCCATGTGTGAGTGAGGTTGCGGAGGAGGTTGTTTGCGCCTGGCTGAGGTGACTGCGAAGGAAAGCGGTCGTGTTTGGTAACGACGGGCACGATATTTATTTATTTATTTATTTAAAGAAATTTAGAAAAAAGAAGGAAAGAAGGAAGGAAGGAAAGAAAAACAAGAGATGGATGTTTTAAAAAATATTTCTTCACCCACTCATGCATGCATAGCTAAAATCATGCAAATGAAAAAAGAAGCAATATCTAAAGAAAAACAAGAGATGGATGTTTCAAAAAATATTTCTTCACCCACTCATGCATGCATGGCTAAAATCGTGCAGATGAAAAAAAAAAAGGCAATGTCCTCAGCGAGAGTCGAACTCGCGACCTTCGGATTACTCCAATGTTTAATTGGATCATACTTGGTATGAGACCGACGCTTTAACCAACTAAGCCATGAAGACTGAATTTTCTGATGGCTGGGAAGGGTATTTGGGTATATGGTAGGAAACAGGTGTAATGAAGAAGGGGACGGCTGTGCAGGGCCTGTTTTTTAAGGGGTATGGATTGGTTGATCTTGTGGACCCTGACCCCGACCCCGACCCTGACCCTGACCCTAACCCTGACCCGTGGACCATGACCCTGACCCTAACCCGGATGGTGTCTGTTGAGACCCCGCGAATGAGGTACAAACGGTGCTGCTGTGGTGGACTGTGTGGCGTCTGTCCCTGACCTGGCAGAACGGGGACTGGGACGTGCCGGAGGAAGGACGGAAGGGGAAAACCCAGTGGTTCGAGGTTTGAATGCACAACAGAGTCTGCGTTGCGCCTGATCCATGGCGATGTCGCATGTGACGCGTCTCGTGCATGGAGGGCATGTGATGCGGGTGAGGATGGCTGCTTGCCTCTTCGGAGAAGCCCATCCGGCTGGGTCGTGCACGGGAGAAGGCGTCGCCGGCATGAGGTACCACCGAGGAGTGTGGTGGGCACTGGGGCAGCGCTGGTCACATGACCGAGTCAGGGCGAGGAAGAGGCTGTCTCAGACGGTCTGGCAACGGCTTGCATGACCGGCAAGGGCACCTGGCACAGCCCCCAGGTCCAACAGCCCCCAGGTCCAACGCACCTGGCACAGCCCCCAAGTCCAACCGCCCAAGTCCAACCGCCCAAGTCCAACCGCCCAAGTCCAACAGGTGTCTGTCTGCCTGGTGCGGTCCACGGTGTCGCGGCCGAGACCGCAGGTTGGAGGCCTGGCAGTGCGACGCGGGAGAGGCAGCCTTGCCATGGCAGGCCCGAAGCACAGAGTGCCTGCCGTTGGAGAGTCACAAAGCTGCCGGATGCCTGGGGGCATTCTCAACGTCCACTTTGGGTTGCAGACGCGGGCATTCTCAACGTCCACTTTGGCTTGCAGACGGGAGTATATACGGATACCGGCCTCTCCTGAATCTCCTAGAAGCACACACGAGAACGTCCCATCTGCGTTGCCATCGACACACATGCTCTGTGCGTTGTCAATCCAAACCGGAAACCCGTCGACTCTTTCGGTGAAAGGCGCCCGACATGTCGCAGGCAGAGCGAAGAAAGGCCCTCTGGCTGCTGTCCCCCCGGCTCGACGCGTCCGAATACCGCGACAAGCTCATGGGCAGCGTCGTCAAGTACCCCGACTTGCCCTCGGAATGCCACATCCCCTATCGATCGGCCAAGCTCCCGAAGGAGCTCGTCACAAACCTGGATCCCAAGCCCGTCCAGGTGCACAACGTGCGGTTTTGGGAGCGCAACATCCACGACGCGACCCTCAAGGCCACCGTCTCCAACATCGTCGATGCCTTTGTCGATCGGGCGAGGGAGCGAAGCAGCGAGAACGTGGCGACCGTTGCCCGGGTGTGGCACATGGACTCGCCGGGCGAAAAGTTCAAAGATCTCCTCCGCCACAAGCAGTACTTTGACGAGCTCTTCGAGCTGCTCCAGGGCAACCACGGCGCGGGCTACTTCGTCACCGACATTGTGACGTTTACGAACCTCGAGGAGACGCAGCTGCACGGGTCGAGCACGGCGGCGGGCGTCGAGGCCCACGTTCCCGTGGACCCGAGCACGGGTGTCGGCGTCGGGGCGGGGGCCAGGGCCGGCGTCGTCCGCGAAAAGGGGCATTCTGCTTGCTACGAGGGGGAGTGCATCGTCTTCATGGGCTACCGCAAGATTGAGCTCGTCAAGGTGAACGGGACGCGGGCCAGGCTGCGGCGCATGTTCCAGGGCGAGAAGCACGGCTTGGCCGTCATGGATCGCGCCGATCACTGGCCGGAGATGAGGGATTTGCCTCATGAGAGCGCGGGGGGGACCGTCAACAACTTTTTGGGGGGGAGGAACTCCCCGACGGAGGAGATGAGTGGGGAGGAGAGGGATCAATACGACGCTTTTGAGAGGGTGGCCGAGGAGTTGGGCATGGATCCGTACTTTGATTAAAAAAAGGACGGAGATTTGGTGACTCGACCTTTTTTCTTTTCTTTTTCTTTTTCTTTTCTTTTTCTTTTTCTTTTTCTTTTTCTTTTTCTTTTTCTTTTTCTTTTTCTTTTCTTTTCTTTTCTTTCTTTCTTTCTTTCTTTCTTTTCTTTTCTTTTCTTTTCTTTTCTTTTCTTTTCTTTTCTTTTTCTTTTCTTTTCTTTTTCTTTTCTTTTCTTTTCTTTTCTTTTCTTTTCTTTTCGTTTTCTTTTCTTT
>AFQZ01000560.1:0-32199 GCA_000222935.2 Aciculosporium take MAFF-241224 | reverse complement strand
CTCTAGCTACCTAGCGTACATGAATAATAATAATAATTTAGAGATAAAGGCAGAGATAAGATACTATAGTAATAATTAGGTAGTTCCCGTGTTTATAGAGAAGGAAATTAGAGAAGTTATAAAGAATATAGTAAGTTAAAAAGCCCTAAGGCCGGACAAGTTACTAACGGGTTTCCTTAAGCTATATAGAGTAGCCTTAATATTATCTTTAACATGCTTTATAAATATATACTATGGTTTAGGATACTATCTAGCCTCTTTCTAGTAAGTAAAAGTAGTAGTTCTATATAAACCTAGGAAAACCCTTAAGGAGTTAGGCAGACTAGGGGGGTAGAGGCCGATATTACTATTAAACATAATAAGAAAAGTAATTAAAAGAGCTATTATAAGGAGGATTACTACTAATGTAAAGGAAGGCTATATACTACTAAATATATAAATAAGTAATAGGGCTGGCAGGTTAATAAAGGTAGCACTAAGTATACTAAAAGAGGTTATAAAAATAGTTTAGTATTACTAGGGAATAGTATTATTATTATAACTAGATATTACTAAGGTATTTAATACTATTAGCTATAAACAGCTAATTTATACTATAAAGGAGTTAGAACTGCTAGGGTAAATAGCTAGATAGGCATAGGGCTTTATATTAAAAAGAAGAGTATAATTAGCATTTAATAGACATATTACTAAGGAAATCTAAGTTACTATAGGGGTTCTGCGAACTAATATTTAACAGTAATATTAGCCTCTAGAAAAACACCGCGGATACGACGCGGTATTACGCCTAAAACGGAAAAGAAGCACGGAATCAGATTCCTTATTATTAATTACCCCCCCTAGTAATAGCGTATTATATAAGGGGAGTAAGCAGTGTAAGGGGCGTAATAATTAATGAATTTTTGCGTGGATCTGCAACTAATAAAGGACAGGGCGCTACCTAGGAAGAAATATAGCCTTAAGCAGAGAATCCTAGAGTAGTAGTAGTATAGGAAAAACTAAAGAATAAAATAAAATTACTAAAGGAATTAATAATAAAAGTTATTCTAAAGGTAGAAATAACAGAAGTGTAGGCTTTTATTAAAATTATTATGTAAATTACTATAAATATAGGAGGGGAGATAGCCTAAATAAGAACTAGCATAGAAGGCCTATAGGCTTTAATTATAAAGGCAGTTAATAGTAAGGTAGAAACTATAGTTAAGAAGGCAGTTAAGGAGGCAATAAAGGCTATTCCTAGGACTAGATTAGCGGTTAGGGGGACTTAGGTAACTATTATAGCTTATAGAGTTATAGGGCAGAAGATAACGATCCCTCTAGCCTAAACGGAGGGTATGGCAATACTAGCCTACTATTACTAGGAAGTAATAATAAAAGAAAACACTATTAGTAAGGTAGTTAGGAACAGATTACTAGGGGAGATTGTAAAGGCAGTAAATAGCGCTATTAGTGTAAAGGAGGTAGTAGTAGCATGCTAACTGCAGAGTAGAGATATAGTTATTATATTTACTAAAGTAAGGAGGAAATAAAAGAAAAACACAGCCTAGGTAAGAGTTGCCTTTAGACCTAAGGCGGAAGTAAATAGAAAGATGTTTAGTGTAATTATTAAGGGATTCTTAATATAATTAACAAACCACATTGCGATTAAGGATATAAGGAAGAATATTAAAAAGGAGAATGGTTTAAACACGGCAAAGATAACAGTATAAAAGCTAAAGGAATTAGCAACAAGGGTACCACTAGTAGTTAGTGTTAAGGGCACTAAGGCAGCGAACCGCCTATGCCATAGGGGAATAGTATACTAAGCAGAGATTTTTAATGCTAAGCTATATAACAAGATAATCCACCTAAAGTAATATTATAACTACTATAAGATTAGGCATATTGCTAGGTACTGTAAGGAGGAAGCAAGATGCAGCAGGTATACTACTAGAAAACACCCTAAGGGAGAGAGAACTTACTTAATATTAACAGGTAAGGTACAGGAGAAATGCCTAAATTATACAGGGGCATACCTAGTATAGTCTTGGCTATGCTTAGTAAGTAATAATAGATAGCAGCAGGCTAGGGAGGCTTATACCATAAGGCTGCTATTCTTCCGCGGCCATTAGCCGGAGGTTATAATAGCTGCTATAGGTAAAGGTTATTATGGAGAAGAGACCAGGGGACTAACGGAGAGGCAGCTAAGAGAAAGGAGCATATAACTAAGGGGCCTTTTTACAAGATAAATCTATAAGCTATAATTAGGACAACAAAGACCGGCAGAGAAAGGCATAATACTAGCCTTTTTATAACTAATAAGAGGGCAAAACAATACCAGAGCCAGCCCAACTAGGAAGCTCTAAAGCATATAATAAAGTACATAATAAAGGTTATATACTAGAATATATAAAAGAAAAGCAATTTAGTACATCTAGCGTTAGGGCATAACATTAGCCCTAAGGTAATAGCTATTTAGAAACCAGGAGGTTATAATAGTTTACCGCCAAATTTATCTTAAGGGCATTACATATTAGCAATATATAGCAGAAGAATAGTAATTTATATATATTAAAAGGTTAAGACAGGACTTTAGACTATAGGGAGGGAGGAGGATTAGTATAGTATTAAATTATATAAAGTAAAGGTATATAACATCTACTCCCTAGCTTATAAAAGGGAGTAGCAGACGCCTTTATAATACTTTGCTAATACCTAGGCAAAGGGCTAGAGTGTGTTCGTAGGGAACTTTAACTAATACCACCCCTTATGGAATAGATTCGGCTAAACCTCTCAGGGGTATGATAAGATATTGGAATTTAGAACAAGGTGGCAACTTAGCCTAGCTATGCTGTTTAGGGAAGTAATAAGGAGAGAACATAGCAGTAAGGACAGTACTATTAACCATACGTGGACTACTCATAATATTAGTATTAAATTTATTAGGCTAGTAGAAATCGCTAGATCTGACCATATGCCTTAGCTTATTAGTATTAAAATAAGCAAGGAATTAAGCAATAGCCTAGGGTTAGTCTAGGGTTAGAGGACAGCAAATAAGAACCTTATTATAGCAGAGGCTTTAAACAGGCTTAGAAAGGAGGGGTTAGAGCTCCCGCTAAGCAACTAACAGGAAATTAATAACTATATAAAATGGCTTACTTAGTAACTTATAGAGATAGCTAATATAGTAGCACCTAAATGACCTTAAGGGCACAGCAAACTATAGCCTTAGTAGAATAAAAGGGTAAAGAATATAATAGCAGAGGCAAGATATGCTAATAGGCAGTAGCAGTATTAACGGATATAGGAATCATAGCAGGCCTTAAAAGAAGCTACAGGAAAACAAGATTACATAATTTTAGAGGAGAAGAGAAGCAGTTAGTAATAAGCAGTTAGTAAGTTATCTAGGTCTAAAGGGAGCCTTTAGACCCTAGAGCGCTAGGGCTAGCTATGGAGTAGACTTCCTCCTAAGATATAACAGGTCCCACTACTAACTCAGCTAGGAGATAATAATAGGGAGGAGATAGTAGAGGTTATATATAAGGGTAAGGTAAAGGCATTTATAGAGAGGTTCTTTCCTTTATCCATAGCTAGGGCTCTAGGTCTAGAAATAGAGGCAGAGATAAGATACTATAGTGATAATCAGGTAGCTCCTATGTTTATAAAAAAGGAAATTAAAGAAGTTATAAAGAATACGGCAAGTTAGAAAGCCCTAGGGCCAGACGAGCTGCTAATAGGTTTCCTTAAGCTATGTAAAGCAGCCCTAATATTGTGTTTAATATGTCTAGCTAATGTATGCTATGGTTTAGGATATTATCTGGCTACCTTCTAGTGAGCAAAGGTGGTAGTTCTATGTAAACCTAGGAAGACCCTTAAGGAGTTAGGCAGACTAGGGGGATAGAGGCTAATATTACTATTAAACATAATAGGAAAAGTAATTAAGGGAGCTATTATAAGGAGGATTACTATTATAGCAAAGGAAGGCTATATACTACTAGATATGCAAATAGGCAATAGGGCTGGTAGATTAATAGAGGTAGCACTAAGCACGCTAAAAGAGGTTATAAGGATAGCATGGCATTACTAGGGAATAGCATTATTATTATAGCTAGATATTACTAGAGCGTTTGACACTATTAGCTATAAATAATTAATCTGCACTATAAAGGAGTTAGGACTGCTAGGGTAAATGGCTAGATAGGCATAGGGCTTTACATTAGAAAGGAGAGCATAATTAGCGTTTAACGGATATATTACTAAGGAAATCCAAGTTACTACAGGGGTTCCGCAAGGGTTGCCAGCGTCTTCTATCCTCTTCCTGCTTTATATTACGCTACTATATTAAAAACTAGCAGTAGCGGAATTAATGTTAACATTAGGGTTCTTAAATAATATAAATATTATAGTATATAGAAAAACAGCAGAGGAGACAAAAGTATAACTAAAAAGAGCCTAAAGAATATATAAGGAGTGGTTAAAGGAGTATAGGCTAAGGTTTAACCTAGGGAAAAGCAAGCTAATGTACTTTATAAGGAAGAGGCAGGCAATTATAACAACAATCTAACTTAAAAGAGCAACAATACAACCGACATAATTAGCGTAATTTCTAGGGGTTTGGATTTACCGGAAGCTTTATTAGTTAAACTACATAGAGAAGGTAAATGCTAAATTGTCACAGCAGAAGTTAGTACTTACAGTACTAGCTGTGTTTACATAGGAATGCTAACTAAAGTGTACAAGATCCCTTTATACACAGGTAATAAGAAGCATAATAGCTTATAAAGCTAGGATATACCACACTTATAGCAAGCTAGAAGGGGTAGTATAGGGGGTAATAAAGGCATTTATAAGGGAACAGAATGAATGCTTAAGGCAGGTTACAGGGGCATATAAGGCAATGCTAGTAACACTCTTAGAGACAGAAGCAGTAGTACTGCTAGTAGATCTATACCTTAATTACATTAAATAATAATTCTACTAAAGACTTAAGGATAGTAGTATAGGCAAGAAGATATAGCAGGCCTGCAATTTAATAGCATTACAGCTACGACGCTAAGGAAGGGGCTGCTAACATAATTACTATAAGGCGTTTCCTAATGCCCCCCCCCCCCTCCCTAGCAGCCTTATAGCTAGACAGGAATTAGAAAGGGAGTGGGAAAAACAGTGAATATAGCAGAGGCATAAGGCTTAAATAAGAAAAGAACAGGCAAAAGTAATAGCAATAAACAAGGAACCTAACTTTAAGAGTATAAAAAAGATAGCAAGGCTTTATAATAGCCTGCTAAAGCATAAATCTATAGCCTTAGTATAGCTTTAAATGGAAAAAATAGGGCTAAATGCCTTTCTCTATAATAGACAGGTGCCTGAGGTAATATTACTAATATGTTAATACTAGGGAGAAGACAAGGATATCTACCACCTTATCCTATCATGCCTAGAACATAACTATCTAAGGCTAATCCTAGCAGTGCTAATAATAAGAGACCCGCAGGAACTTAAAGTAATGCTTAATAATAAAAAGCTAGCACTAAATATTATAAAGTAGGTGCTTTTAACTAGGCGACTTTAGTAGTATAGGTTAGCGGAGGAGCTTTATAAGGTATAGCAGATTCACAACATTAAGGCTAAAAATAGGACTAGAGGTAACAGAAACAACAGAATAAAGAAGGAAGAGCTGGATTAAGAGGGGAGGTGCTTATAAGGGGTTTTTACTAATATACTAACCTTTTATATAAAGCATGACCATACTTCTGTTATTATCTGCAGTTCCAGGGGAACTGGCAGATATCTTATACTAATAGTTGAAAATAATAAAGACTTTATATTAAAGGCTTAGCAGGAGCTATATAGAAGAATATGGGTTTTCTCCCCTATCTTAGGGTTTTTCCTATATTAAGAAGTTAGTTGATGAACTAGTTAGTGGCTCTAGCTACCTAGCGTACATGAATAATATAGGGGTTCTGCAATGGTTGCTAGCGTCTTCTATTCTCTTCCTGCTTTATATTATACGATTATATTAAAGACTAGTAGCGGCGGAATTAATATTAATATTAGGGTTCTTAGATAATATAAATATTATAGTATATAGAAAAACAGCAAAAGAAACTAAAGTATAACTAGAAAAAGCCTAAAGAATATGTTGGTAGCGCTCAGGTTACAAGTATGCTGCAGCACAAATGTAAGGGGGGGGTTTTAATATTCAATTCATCTATGTTTTTAAAAGAGGGGAAGAAGCAGGCTACAATACGGAGGTGTGGTATTGTGGCCACGGTACGGCCCCAGGTTACATAACCTGTAATCTAGCTAATCAGGGTGCGTGCATTCTATGTGCAACCCACAATTCCTGGTTAATGCAGCATATCCCTTCTATTATCCATACGAGCGATTCCGATACTTATAAATTCTCTCTCTGTTGAAAAAGAAGAGGAATCGCTCTAAAAAATGCATAAAACGCCCTAAATAATCAGATATTAACAAATAAGTAATAAAGCGAAAAACATCCTTTAAATGAATAACTTTTATTAGTCCAGGCCGAATGGTTGTAGAGGTAAAGAGTGTTGGTGGGGGGGGGGGGCTAAAGAGTGTAATTCCCGCGTTTAATCCTACCAAATTGGGCGCTTATAATCGCGTTCGAATTCATCGAATTTAAGCTCTTTATTAGGCGCTTAATTTGTCGTTGGATTTGGTGAGGAATTAGGACTTTTTCATTCTTTAGCGGCTCTGGCGGCGGCTCTCGCGGCAATTCTTGCGACAGGTCTTTTGACCTATCCTTCCATATAGATTCGGGCTTTATTCTTTGTTACAAAGGTCTTAAGAGCTTTATTTAGTAAAGCTTTTATTATTACATCCGCCGGATTATTATTGCCATTAATCCAGCGTATCTTAGCCACTTCCCTCCTCTCATATAACTGCTATAAAGCTATAATATTAATTATTAGCCTCTTTTCCTTTATCGTCCCTAGCTTAATAATACATTTATATGGCAAAAAAGAGTTGGTACATATTATTGTTAGAATTTTCAGCTTGTTTAATCAGTTGGTAATGATATTTAGAGTAGTGCTTATTACATAGGCAATGTTAATACCTTAAACCATCCTATATAGCTTGGAAGCTAATGCACTTCTTATGACTCTTTTTAATTTTATTAAGCTGTATGTTATGATATTTCCTCTAAGGGTGAATTTAGAGGTATTGTTATCCTTTCTTTCATTACCTAGGATGATTACATAGCCTAGTTAAGAGCTAAGGTCTTTATTGTTTGCAAAAGAACTATTAACAAAGACATAAAGAGCAGCGTTTTCTAGCGAGAGAGATATATATCAAAGTCCACGGTCTTAATTGTTGATTTGCTATTAAAGTCTTTTATTAAGCCTTAAAACATTATTGGATCCTAGATATTAGACTTAGGCGGTAATGGAAAGATTATAAGATGCTTTAGGTTGATATATTAGAGTAATATACGCTCCTTATGCTTGCTGTTCGATATATTTCGCTTAGTCGGTTAGGTTATTGACTTGTGATAGCTTTCTTCCTTGTTTCTTTTGTTGTAAAAAGAAGGTATTATTATTAACTTCGCTTAAAATGCAACTATTAAACATTAACAGTGTTAAAATCGTTAACCTCTCTTTTGGCTTTATAAGAAATTTAGCGTTTTTTAACTTAATCTCTTTGTAATTAAAAAACTTAGCATTGCTAAGTCCTAAGGTATCATCAGTCTGCATTCCAATGATTTTAAAACACGAGCTTTTGCTAGAAGAAATAAGAAAATAAGGGTCATATGTAGAGGTTATTATCTGTAGTCTCTGATAATGATAATTAAAATACGTTAACTACTAATGTGTACTAGCCTCTGCTATTCCGTATAGTAGCTTAATTATAACCATAATAACGTCTGGCAGGTAAAGGTGTGCAATTTGTGCTGGAAGCTTTGCAAGAATTATGCGATTAAGCTTTGTCTGTGACTATACATATGCTTAGGTAATATCCCTTAGCCAAACCGTAATGCCTTCCTTTTTTAATAAGGGAGTAAGGGCAATGATGAGCCTTTGACTAGCTCTTTAAATTATTGGGGACTGCGTGAGAATAACCTCTTTCCTACGGTCGCTATGGCCTTGGATAATATATCGTGACTTTTTATATAGGGAGTTAGTTACCTTGCCTTTAACTTCTCTTACTATCTGTAAGCTAAAGAGTCTTTTGCCTTTATGCCTTTGCAGGTTGAATTTTATAAATTCGAACACATTCCTTGCTAGCAAAGCATTAATCTCTGCTTTGTTGGAGAGTTTAAAAGGTTCTCTAGGTGTATTGATTTTTCCTTGCATGCAGAGGTTAATTGTAAGTTAAAAATCGGCCTTTTCTTTCTTAGTAAGAAAAGCCTCTGCTTAAGGGTGTTTCCGGGGTCTTTCACGTCCTCTTTATAGTAGAGTTATTAGGTTATTAAGGGGGTTTTTGTGATTTTTGTTACCTTAAACCGGGTCTTCCTTATAAACCGGGTCTTCCTTGTAAGAAGATTCCACCTCTGGCGAGGTTATATATGGTTTAATAACTATAGACTAAAACTTTATAGGGCTATAAGGCATCTTAATAATGTAAGTCTCTCCTTTTATTAAGAGAAGCTTATAGGGGCTAGTCCATCTGCCTTTTTTACAATAAACTTATACATTGGAATTTAAAGGAAAAGTGTGTATAGGCAGGGTTATTAGGCTGTTATGGGTATTAAGAGCATTGTAGACTTAGCGTCTTATAAGACTGTGTGTTGCTTTATCTGTTGCTTTTTGAAGTATCTTAGCTCTTTAGGCAACTATAAAGCTCGGGGGGAAATCATTTATTATCCTTAGATAGGTTCTAAAGACTAAAAGGGTGGGAATAAGACTATTTAGACCAGCAGAGTTATTAACTGCTTTAACAGCTATTTAAAGTATCTGCTCTTTTAAGAGAAGACCGTTAGCTTTAGTCTTAATAATATTATATACTCTACGAAAAGGGGCATGATATCGCTTAAGTTTTCCGATGCTATTATAAGCCTTAACGGGGACTTCGTTAATATTAATTGACAATAGTCGAGCTAAATGCCTAAATTCGCTAGAAGCGAAGTTTCTTCTGGTATTGTGGACTATCTAGTCTGGGGGTCTAAGATATGTGTTAATCCAGCACTCTTTGAGGGCATTCTAGATATCTCGAGCTTTTTGTTGTTAAGGTGCAAGAAAGCAGGCAGCTTAAAATGATATTGCCGAATTTATAACGTGTAGGACCGGCTTCTCGTTAATTTACATGATATTAACAAGGACCTTATAGTTAAATTTAATATTGTCTTTAAGAGTGAATTTAAATCTACTTAGAGCTTTTGCGTTCATCTGGCATTAATGGCAAGCATGCGTGATTTTCCCTATGTCAGCCTTATTAAATTCTTTACTAGCCCTGGCGAGAAGGTTATTTAATCGGTTGATTAACGGATGACTAAATTAGCAATAAAGTTAACGGATTTTGGCTTTAAAAAGCATAAAGATGGCAGGTTCTTAAGAACTGGCTGTTTACTAAGGATGTCCTTATTTCCTAATAATGGGTACCTTTTTGTCTCCTTAGATTAGAAGATTCTTAAGATTGTTAAGTTTAATACCTATTCTATCCATGTCTGTGATAGAATATAAAAACGGTGTAGTACTATTAAGCACATAGAAAGGTATTGTGCTAAAAATCGTTAGAAGCTTTAAAATACTAGTTAAAGTTATAGTACCGGCTTTAAAGGTAATAGTCCTTTGGTCAGAGGAATGCTTAATTGTAAGGTTCTTTATAATTTTTATTAGAGTGTTAACTTAGCCTTAGCCAGTAGTTGAAATTCCTAATGCTCCTGTATCCGGGAGTATACTATAAAATATATCCGCTGTATATCTTTTATCCATAAGATATACGTATTGTTAAGGTTGTTTATTAGTATCGTGGTCGTAGGGGTCTTTAAGAAATAAGGCATGTTTAAAAGCATTATCCTGTAAGAAGTTCATGGTTGATTGGGAAAAGAGTAGGGGATTCGGTGCTTGCGTAAAGAATGCTGTGAAGGAGAGAGTATTATAAGCCTCTTTATCGTCTGGTTCCTCTTTTTTATTAGTAGTAAGGAAAGCGGCGTTCTAAGCGGCTTTTTCGTGTTCGTCCTCACTGCTATCATTAGTAGTAGTAAGTTGGGCCATTTCGCCTTTATAGGCCTGTAGGAATGCATAGTATTGGCATTTAGAGGGTGGTTTTTAGTGTTTTTTGTTATTCTACTAAGTTGCTTTTGCTTTCTTCTGCTTAGAGGCAGGATAGTTAGTTAACTAGCATCCTTCTTTATAGCAGATAAAGCATTTCTTTAAGCTCGCTCTGGCTTAAGGTTTTTTACAATATATAGCTTGTGAATAGCGTCGGTTTATGAACATCGCTATGTTGGTGTTTTAGTCTGTAGACCGGGTAATAAGGGCAGTTAAATTGTTATTAGTAGTTGTTAGTAACTGACTTATAGAGGTTGGTGGTATGTCTATTGCTAAGAGGCAATTTTGAAGATTACTAATAAATCCTTTGAAGGTTGGCACATTCCTGAATTTAGTATTGTAGAAATTGTTGTTATTTTCTATTGCTTATTGTACTTAATGAAGAAGAATTATATCTTGTTTAAGAGGGTTATAAAGGCCATTAAATATCTTCATAAGTTAGTTGAGAAGAATTTCTAAGTATTCTAACTTATTTTTTATTAGATGTTCTATAATGATGTAGCAAAGGCGTAGATTAGCAAATTGTGTTTTATAAAAGCTTTTATTCTTAGGTGTTTCAAAGTGATTCCTGATGTTCTAAGTTATCTCCTTAAATGGGATTGTCTTTGCTCTGAAGTATTTAAGGAAGTATGTGTAGGCTTTACCTTAAAGCATAATAGGGAAGGCTTTTAGGTAAAGTAAGGGGGAAACTCCTGCTTAAGAATATTTCTCTTTAAAATATAGTAACTTTTTGTTAATAAAGTCGTACACTTCTCTAGAATATTGTTCTTTTTTCTGGTAAAGTCTCTTAAGAGTATTAAGGGCTTTTTAATTGCTATTAGAAAGTGTTCTGGTTGGGGTTTGTGGTTCTGGGGGAGGGTCTTTAGTTAAATAAAAATCTTTATTATTAGAGTTCTTGTCATTAGAAAGTTTAAGTTATTAAATCTCTTCTCCTTTTCTAGTTGCTTTTTCTAGTAAAGGTTTGTATTCCGTGTTAGGGTTAATGTTTAAGATATTAATAAGATCTTTAGAGACGTTCGATCTCAATCCTCTGGCTGTTTCGACACTATTATTATTGAGGTAATTACAAAGGGTATACTTAAGGTTGTTGTTGATTTTATTAAAAGTATCCTTTGTCTAATTTTCATAATCTCACTAGAAGTTAATAAGGAGATTACGCCCTTTTCCTTTGTTAAGAATGTAGTAGTTAATCGTATATATAATATGGTTATTAATCTGTTGTTTAGTAGCTGTATTGACATTAATGTTGTTAACTAACTTAGTCTAATTAAAGGATAGAATTAGACAGTGCTTGTAAAGTTTTTAGGGTAGGGTGCTCTTTAGAAGTTCTCTTCTATAGATATCCTTTTAGAGTTGTTTATTAAAATCATTTATTTTTCCTTAGCTTAAAGACATTTTGGTGTTTTAGGCTTTGTGTTTAGTACTGATTAAAGCAGTTGGCATTGGTTCTCTGTAAATAACAGTAAAGATCTGGTTTTAATTGTAAATGAGTAATAGTTAATAATAAGGGAGAAGATCTATAAGAGTTAAGTCTTTTTATAATTATAGATGATTTAACAGTTAATGATTTAAAGAAATAATCCTTTAGTTAGCATAATGTTGGAATTTCTTATAGTTACGTGAGTAAAAGCGTTCGGACGAGTCTCTTCTGGGTATAACCTAATAAATCTGTGGTTATTAGTAACCACTAATCAGTGTTGGTAGCGCTTAGGTTATAAGTATGCTGCAGCATAAATATAAGGGGGGGGTTTTAATATTTAATTTATTTATGTCTTTAAAAGAGAGGAAGAAGCAGGCTATGATGCGAAGGTGTGGTGTTATGGCCATGGTACGGCCCCAGGTTACATAACCTGTAATCCAGCCAATTAGGGTGCATGCATTCTGTATGCAACCCACAATTCCTGGTTAATGCGGCGTATCCCTTCCATCATCCATACGAGCGATTCCGACAGAATATATAAAGAGTAGTTAAAGGAGTATAAGCTAAGGTTTAACCTAGGAAAGAGCAAGCTAATATACTTTATAAGGAAGAGGCAGGCAATTATAATAATAATCTGACTTAAAAGAATAATAATATAACTAATATAATTAGCGCGATTCCTAAGGGTTTGGATTTACTAAAAGCTTTATTAGTTAACTTATATAAAGAAGGTAAATACTAAATTATTATAACAAAAGTTAGTACTTATACTACTGGCTATGTTTACATAGGAATGCTAACTAGAGTATGCGAGATCCCTTTATATATAGGTAATAAGAAGCATAATAGCTTATAAAGCTGGGATTTACTATACCTATAGTAAGTTAAAAGGGGTAGTACAGGGGGTAGTAAAGGCATTTATAAAGGAATAAAATAAATGCTTAAGGCAGGTTATAAGGGCGTATAAGGTAATACTAGTAATACTTTTAGAGATAAAAGCAGTAGTACTGCTAGTAGATCTGTACCTTAATTACATTAAGTAATGATTTTACTAAAGACTTAAGGATAGTAGCATAGGTAAGAAGATATAATAAGCATATAAATTAATAGCATTATAGCTATAATACTAAGGAAGAGGCCGCTAATATAATTACTATAAGGCGTTTCCTAATGCCCCCCCCCCCTCCCTAGCAGCCTTATAGCTAAATAGGAATTAGAGAGGGAGTGGGAAAAATAGTAGATATAGCAGAGGTATAAGGCTTAAGTAAGAAGAAAATGGGTAAAAGTAATAGTAGCAGATAAGAAACCTAACTTTAAGAGTATAAAAAAGATAGTAAGGCTTTATAATAGCCTACTAAAGTATAAATTTATGGCCTTAGTATAGCTTTAAACAGAAAAAATAGGGCTAAATGCCTTTCTTTATAATAAACAGGTGCCTAAGGTAATATTACTAATATATTAATACTGGGGAGAAGATAAGGATATTTACTACCTTATTTTATTATGCCTAGAATATAACTATTTAAGGCTGATTTTAGTGGTGCTTATAATAAGAGACCTGTGGGAACTTAGGGCAGCGCTTAATAATAAAAAGCTAGCACTAAATATTATAAAGTAGGTGCTCTTAACTAGGTGACTTTAGCAGTATAGGTTAGCGGAGGAGCTTTGTAAGGTATAGTAGATAAATAATATTAAGGCTAAGAAAGGGACTAGAAGTAATAGAAATAATAGAATAAAGGAGGAGAAGCTGGATTAGGAGGGGAGGTGCTTATAGGGGGTTTTTACTAATATATTAATCATTTATATAAAGCATAACTATACTTTTATTATTATCTGTAGTTCTGAGTGAACTGGTAGATATCTTATACTAATAGTTAAAAATAATAAAGACTCTATATTAAAGGCTTAGCAAGAGCTATATAGAAGAATATGGGTTTTCTCCCCTATTTTAGGGTTTTTCCTGTATTAAGAAGTTAGTTGATGAACTAGTTAGTGGCTCTAGCTACCTAGCGTACATGAATAATAATAATAATAATAATAAGGAGGAAGATCTATAAGAGTTAAGTCTTCTTATAATTATAAACAATTTAACAGTTAATAATTATAAAGAAATAATCCTTTAGTTAGCATAATATTAGAATTTCTTATAGTTATATAAGTAAAAGCATTTAGATAAGTCTCTTTTAAGTATAACCTAGTAAATTTATAGTTATTAGTAACTACTAATTAGTATTAGTAACGCGCAGGTTATATATACTATAGTATAAATATAAGAGGGGGGGGTAATTTAATAATTTATTTATATATATTCTAAAAGGAAGAAAAGTAGGCTATAATATAAAGATATAGTATTATAGCCATAGTATAGCCCTAGGTCACATAACCTATAATCCAGCTAATTAGGGTGCGTGTATTCTGTATACAACCTACAATTCCTAGTTAATGCGGCGTATCCCTTCCATCCTCCTTACAAGCGATTTCAACAGGTTATATAACCTAGGGCTATACCATAGCTATAACACCATACCTTTGTATTATAGCTTGCTTTTTCTCTCTCTTAGAAGATAGATAAATTAATTATTAGACTTTACTCCCCCTACATTTATACTGTAGCATACTTGTAACCTGAGTATTACCTTCAGTAATACTAAGCTGGTAATAGCAGTTGGACTATAAAAGATATAATTTATACTTATATTAAAGATTTTATAACCTAAGGGGCTAAGATTAATATGGATATAGTCTTTATTATAAAGACAGATCTAATGTATACTTTATAGATTAATATTATACGCTAGATCTTTATAATAAACAACTTAATCCTAGCTACTAAAAAAGAATATTATAAGAAGGGTAAATACTTAGCTAATACTCTTATTATTTATAATATTAAAATCCGCATTAAATAGGCTATAATAAGCTTTATTAACAGAGAATAAGCTGGTAATTTTGCTAGTTTTAGAGATTAGTAGTTAGAACTACTATTAAAAAACGAGGTCCTTATAGCATAATATTATAATAAATTAGGTAGTATTAATAGGCCTATTACTAGAGCCCTTATTATAATTAAAAGAGCGGATTTACTATTAGAATATAATTAAAATATAGTAGTATAAATAAACTAAGCATAAGAATCTATAGCTAGAGAATAAGATATAACTACTTTAAAAAAGGAGCTAGCAGATTAATAAAATTTAATTTATAGTTTATCTAAGTAATATAGTATAATAAGTAAGGTAGCTAGAACGACGCGGTATTACGCCTAAAACGGAAAAGAAGCATAGAATCGGATTCCTTATTATTAATTACCCCCCCTAGCAATAGCGTATTACGTAAGAGGAGTAAGCGGCGTAAGGGGTGTAATAATTAACGAATTTTCGCATAAATCCGCAACTAATAAAGGATAAGGCACTACCTAGGAAGAAATATAATATTAAGGAGAGAATCCTAGAGTAATAGCAGTATAGGAAAAACTAAAGAATAAAATGAAATTACTAAAGGAATTAATAATAAAAGTTATTCTAAAGGCAGAAATAATAAAAGTATAGGCTTTTATTAAAACTTTTATATAAATTACTATAAATGCAGAAGGGGAGATAGCCTAAGCAAGAACTAATACAGGAGGCTTACAGGCCTTAATTATAGAAGCAGTTAGTAGCAGAGTAGAAACTATAGTTAAAAAGGCAGTTAAGGAGGTAATAAAGGCTGTTTATAGGACTAAATTAGTAGTTAGGGGGACTTAGGCAAATATTATAGCTTGCAGAGTTATAAGGCAGAATATAATAATACCTTTAGCCTAAACAGAGGGTATAATAATACTAGCCCGCTATTACTAAAAAGCACTAGTAAAGGGAAGTACTATTAGTAAGGTAGTTAGGAACAGATTACTAGGAGAGATTATAAAGGTAGTAAACAGTGCTATTAGCATAGAGGAGGCAGTAGTAGCACGCTAATTACAGAGTAAAGATATAGTTATTATGTTTATAGAAGTAGGGAGGAAATAAAAGGAAAACACGGCTTAGGTAGGAGTTGCCTTTAGACCTAAGGCAGAAGTAAACAGGAAGATGTTTAGTGTAATTATTAAGGGATTCCTAATATAATTAATAAACCATATTATAATTAAGGATATAAGGAAGAACATTAAAAAGAAAAATGGATTAAATATAGTAAAGATAATAGTATAAAAGCTAAGAGGAATAGCGATAAGGGCACTATTAGTAGTTAGTATTAAGGGCACTAAGGCAGCAAACTAACTATACTATGGGGGAATAGTATACTAAGCAGAGATTTTTAACGCTAAGCTATATAATAAGATGATCCACCTAAAGCAATATTATAACTACTATAAGATTAAATATATTACTAAATACTATAAGGAGAAAGCAAGATGTAGCAGGTATATAACTAGAAAACACCCTAAGGGAGAGAGGACTTGCCTAATATTAATAGGTAAGGTACAGGAGAGATGCCTAAATTATGCAGGGGCATATCTAGTATAGTTTTAACTATACTTAGTAAGTAATAAGAAATAGCAGTAGGCTAGGGAGGCTTATGCTATAAGGCCGCTGTTCTTCTGTAACTATTAGTTAGAGGTCGCAACAGCTACTATAGGCAAGGGTTATTAGGGAAAAGAAACCAGGGGACTAATAAAGAGGTAGCTAAGAGAAAGGAGCATATAACTAAGGGGCCCTTTTATAAGACAAACCTATAAGCTAAGATTAGGACGACAGAGACTGGCAGAGAAAGGCATAATACTAGCCTTTTTATAACCAACTAGAGGGCTAAACAATACTAGAGCCAGCCTAACCAGGGTGCTCCAAAGCATATAATAGAGTATATGATTAAGGTTATATACTGGAATATACAGAAGAAAAGCAATCTAGTATATCTGGCATTAGGGTATAATGTTAGCCCTAAGGTAATAGCTATCTAGGAACCAGGAGGCTATAATAGTATACCACTGAATCTATCTTAGGGATACTATATATTAGCAATATATAGCGGAAAAACAGTAATTTATATACACTAAAAGGTTAAGATAGGACTTTAGACTATAGGGAGAGAGGAGGATTAGTGCAGTATTAAGCTATATAAAGTAAAGATATATAACATCTATTCCCCGGCTTATAAAAGGGAGTAGCAGACACCTTTATAACACTTTGCTAATACCTAGGTAAAGGGCCGGAGTATATTTGTGGGGGACTTTAACTAATATTACCCCTTATGGGATAGATTTAGCTGAACATCTCTAGGGTATAATAAGATGTTAGAATTTATAACAAGGTAGCAACTCGGCCTAGCTACGCTGTTTAGGGAAGTAATAAGGAGAGAATATAGCAGCAGGGATAGCACTATTAACTATATATAGACCACCCACAACATTAGTATTAAATTTATTAGGCTAGTGGAAATCGCCGGATTTAACCATATGCCCTAGCTTATTAGCATTAGGACAAATAAGAAATTAAGTAACAGCCCAGGGTTAGTCTAGGGTTAAAGGATAGCGGATAAGAACCTTATTATAGCAGAGGCTTTAAACAGGCTTAGAAAGAAGGGGTTAGAGCTTCCGCTGTGTAACTAGTAAGAAATTAATAACTATACATAGTAGCTTACCTAACAGCTTATAGAGATAGCTAATATAGTAGCACTTAAGCAACCTTAAGAGCATAGTAAACCATAGCCTTAGTAGAATAAAAGGGTAAGGGACGTAATAGCAGAGGCAAGACGTGCTAATAAGCAGTAGTAGCAACAACGGACGTAGGAAGCATGGCAGGCCTTAACGGAAGCTATAAAAAAACAGGATTATATTATCTTAAAGGAAAAGAAAAGTAGCTGGTAATAGGCAGTTAGTAAGTTATCTAGGTCTAAAGGGAGTCTTTAGACCCTAGAGTATTAGGCCTGGCTATAGAGTAGACTTCCTCCTAAAAGGCAACAGGTCCTACTACTAACCCGGCTAAGAGATGACAGCAGGGAGGAGATAGTAAAGGTTATATATAAGGGTAAGGCAAGGGCATTTACAGAGAGGTTCTTCCCTCTATTTATGGCTAGGGCTCTAGGTCTAAAGGCAGAAGAGGGGATAAGATATTATAATAATAATTAGGCAGTTCCTGTGTTTATAAAGGAGGAAATTAAAGAGGTTATAAAGAATATAGTAAGTTAAAAAGCCTTAGGACCGGACGAGCTGCTAACAGGTTTCCTTAAGCTATACAGAGCGGCCCTAATATTGTGTTTAATATGCCTTGTAAATGCTTGCTATGGCTTAGGATATTATCCGGCCTCCTTCTAATAAGCAAAGGTAGTAGTTCTATATAAACCTAGGAAGTCCCCTAAGGAGTTAGGCAGACTAGGGGGGTAAAGGCCAATATTGCTATTAAATATAATAGGTAAAGTAATTAAGGGAGCTATTATAAGGAGAATTACTATTATAGCAAAGGAAGGCTATATACTGCTAGACATACAAATAGGCAATAGGGCTGGCAGATTAATAAAGGTAGCACTAAGCACGCTAAAAGAGGTTATAAGGATAGCATGGCATTACTAGGGGATAGTATTATTACTATAGCTAGATATTACTAGGGCGTTTAATACTATTAGCTATAAATAATTAATTTGCACTATAAAGGAGTTAGGACTGCTAGGGTAGATGGCCAGATAGGCACAGGGCTTTACATTAAAAAGAAGAGCATAATTAGCGTTTAACAGACGTATTACTAAGGAAATCCAAGTTACTGCAGGGGTTTTATAAGGGTCGCTAGCGTCTCCTATCCTCTTCCTGCTCTATATTATACTACTATATTAAAGACTAGCAGCAGCGGAATTAACATTAATATTAGGGTTTTCGGATAATATAAACATTATAGCATATAAAAAAACAGTAGAGGAGTTAAAAGTATAACTAGAAAGAGCCTGGAGAATATATAAGGAATGGTTAAAGGAGTATGGGCTAAGGTTTAACCCAGGAAAGAGCAAGCTAATACACTTTATAAGGAAGAGGCAGGCAATTATAATAACAATTTAACTTAGAAGAGCAATAATATAACTAATACAATTAGCGCGATTCCTAGGGGTTTGGATTCACTAGAAGCTTCGTTAGTTAACCTATATAAAGAAGGTGAATGCTAAATTATCATAGCAGAAGTTAGCACTTATAGCGCTGGCTGCATCTACATAGGGATGCTAACTAAAGTGTACAAGATCCCTTTATATATAGGTAATAAGAAGCATAATAGCCTATAGAGCTAGGATATACTACACCCGTAGTAAGCTAGAAGGGGTAGCACAGGGGGTAGTAAAGGTATTTATAAGGGAACAGAACAAATGCTTAAGGCAGGTTATAGGGGCATATAAGGCAATGCTAGTAACACTCTTAGAAACAAAAGCAGCAGTGCCGCTGGTAGATCTATACCTTAATTACGTTAAATGATGATTTTACTAAAGACTTAAGGATAGTAGTATAGGTAAGAAGATACGGCAGGCCTGTAATTTAATAGCATTATAGCTATAATGCTAAGGAAGAGGCCGCCGATGTAATTACTATAAGGCGTTTCCTAATGCCCCCCCCCCCCTCCCTAGTAGCCTTATAGCTAGACAGGAATTAAAGAGGGAGTGGGAAAAACAGTGAATTTAGTAAAGGCATAAGGCTTAGGTAAGAAGAGAACAGGTAAAAGTAATAGCAGTAGATAAGGAACCTAACTTTAAGAGTATAAAAAAGATAGCAAAGCTTTATAATAGCCTGCTTAAGCATAAATCTATGGCCCTAGTTTAGCTTTAAACGGAAAAAATAGGGCTAAATGCCTTCCTCTATAATAAACAGGTGCCTAAGGTAACTTTACTAATATGTTAATACTAGGGAGGAAATAAGGATATCTACCACCTTATCCTATCATGCCTAGAATATAACTATTTAAGACCAATTCCAGCAGTGCCTATAATAAGAGATCCGCAGGAACTTAGGGCAGCGCTTAATAATAAGAAGCTAGCACTAAATATTATAAAGTAGGTGCTTTTAACTAGGTAACTTTAGTAGTACAGGTTAGCAGAGGAGCTTAGTAAGGCATGGTAGATACATAATAATAAGGCTAAGAAAGGGACCAGAGGCAACGGAAACAACAGGATAGAGGAGAAAGAGCCAGACTAGGAGGGGAGGTGCTTATAGGGGGTTTTTACTAACATACTAACCTTTTATATAAAGTACAACTACACTTTTATTATTGTCTGTAGTTCCGGGGAACTAGCAGATATCTTATACTAATAGTTAGAAATAATAAAGACTTTATACCAGAGGCTTAGCGGGAGCTATATAGAAGAATATGGGTTTTCTCCCCTATCTTAGGGTTTTTCCTATATTAAGAAGTTAGTTAATGAACTAGTTAGTGGCTCTAGCTACCTAGCGTACATGAATAATAATAATAAGTAAGGTAGCTGTAAAAAAGATAATTTTAAAAGAAGTTAAGATAATATATATAAACTTAAAATATAAGAGTTAAATTATAAATCTTAAGGACTACCTTAATAAAGTTATAAAAATAGTTAATACTTATATTATTATTATTAATAAGGTAAATGCTAATACTATAGCTATAAACTAAAATATTTAAAAAGTAATAGTTAATATTAAAAAGCTATAAAATATAGCTAAAAAAAACTATCTTAAGTAAGCTGGTCTTAAGGATACTACTACTAAAAGATATAATATTAAAAGGAGAAGTTATACTAGTAAGGCTAAAGCTAATACCTACTTAGTTTACTATAGAAGGATTTTTTTCTTATAATACTAGTGTTAGTATTACTAAGTAGGCCTTAGAATTTGCCTAAGAAATAATACTAATAATAGTATAGTTTACTAAAGGTTTACTAAAACTAAGCATTAAGGCCAGGGCTCTAAGAATACTAAATAAGAGGCTAGTTACTAGTAATAGCCCTTAGGAGAATAATAGCACTAAAACATAATAACTAATAAATCTAGGGCCTATAAATAAAAAAGCTATATTATTTACTAACATATAGCAAGAATTAGTTAAAGACCTTTAAGGATATTACACTTAGTATTATAGGGATAGATTAGTATAAAAAGGTTTTTTCTTTTATTATTTTCTATATTTAAGAGGATGATTATTATAGATTAACTATTTACTTTATTATTTTTATTCTTAGCACCTAATAAAGGATGCCTATAGTTTAATTTCTCTTTATTATTTCTGCTACTAGCTATGTTAGACCCTATAGGATAACTAGGACAGTTATCTTTAAGGGAGGGGTACTTATTATAGAATAATCCGTAATATTAGATTTATATATATATATAATGGATTTATCCACTAGCTAGTAAAAAGACAATGAACTTATAATAATATACTTAACTATATAACTTTATAACAGTTTATACAGATGCGTTCTAATAACCCTTATATAATAATGTTAATAACAGCTTCACGGTTGCTTCTAACCGACTACGTGACGACTCCACCACGTAATAATAATAAGGTTTATTAAGAAGGGGGTTATAATAGGGCTCTATACTTTTAGCCTTTATTTCTTCTTTATAAGGGGGGTTATAAGAAGGTTTGTTAATAAGGGGAGGGTTATAAAAAGATAAACTATTAAGAGGGGGGGGTTATAAGAAGGTTTGTTAACAGGGGAGTGGTTATAGAAAGGTCTATTAATAAGGGAGGGGGGGGTTTTATAAGAAGGTTCTGCGCTTTTAGTGCTTTAGTGCGCAATTTCTTAACTTTAGCCTTGTAAGTGGCTTTGGCCTTATAAGCCTTGCCCTTCTTCCTAGATATTATTATTCTATTGCAAAAGCTTTTTAAATAAAGCTTTTCCCATGGCTTTATAATTTTAAGTAGTCTCTTTCCTTGTGCTCTAAGGGGCTTCTTAAATATCTTCGGCTTCTTAGGTCTCTTTCTCATCTAAATCATTAGGTAGTAATATATGCTAATTTTTCTTAATTATACCTCCTATAATCTTACTATTAATGAAGAAAATAGAATTATTTATGCTAATAAGGTAAGCGAGTATTTTATTAACTTATAGCATTTGTAATCCTTTTCTAAGGTTTATTTTTTAAGCTTAAAGAAGGTCTAGAAGTACTTATTAAATTATAAGATTTATTTTCTTAAAAATATTAGCAGTTTATCCTTTAAAGTCTTCTTAGTATATAAAAAGGAATTTAATGCCCTTTTAAATACTAGATTTATACTTATTAATATAGTAGGCAAATTTATTATAGAGTTCGGAAGTTATAGCTTTTTTAGGGTTAATTTTATTATTAGCTTTGGCCTGTTTCTCTATAAAGTATTTAAAATACTTTTAAAGCTTTATAAAAAGGGATTTTTAGATGGGTTAAGCAGCTTTAGCAGAAGTTAAAGCTATTATTATAATTCTCTGTAAATAACAGTAAAGAAGATACTTTAATTATAAATAGGTAGTAAGTTAACAATAAGTAGTAAATTCTATAAAGAAACTTCCTTATTATTATAGATAAGTAGAAAGTTAATAATAATAAATAAAGTTACTTTTAGGTAGCATAAATACTGGATTTTACGTAAGTAAATGCATTATATTAGATATTATTTCTTTTGTTAATTACTTTGTAAATCTTTAGTTATAGTAACTACTAATTAGTATAGGGAGCATAGGGTATAATTATACTATAGCATAAAATAGAGGGGGTAATAAAAGGTTTAATTATTTATATATCTATTAAAGGAAAAAGAGGGGGATAATGCAAAAGTTATAGTGTTATAGCTACAGTACTGCCCTAGGTTATATAATAAGTAATCTAGCTAATTAGGGCATACATATTATGCATATAACCTATAATTCCCAGTTACTATCGCGTATCTCTTCCATTATCCAGACGAGCGATTCCAACAGTTATAATAATATTACTAATATAATAATAAAGGCCTTACTAAACAAAAGCCTTAAGAACTTTATAACTAAGAATAAAGCCTAAATTTATATAAAAGAATAAGTAAAATAACTAATTTTATAAATTAAAGCTAAAGCTACTAAAGGAGCTACTACTGCTATTAATAAAAAGAAAAGGGAAAATCCTCTGTTAAATTAAATATTAAATTAAGCGTGTAATAAAGAGTTTAAATTTAATAAATTTAAATATAATTAAAGTAATTAATTTAAGGGAATATAAAGTAAGAATTATAATCCTTTTACTTTACTTCTAAGTGCGCCTAACTAATAAGGGTTATTTATTTAGTCAATATTTATAATTTATTATGCTATTATTAATTTTTCATTATTTATTAATTTTTACGGATTTATTATATGTTTTTAAGTGATTTATTTTAATAAAGAGAGAGTTTATAAGTATTAGAATTACTTATTTAGAAAATAAAAGAGATATATAATAATAACTAGAAATTATAAGTCCTATATGTAATACATATGCCCTAATTAGCCAGATTATTTATTATATAACCTAGGGCAGTACTATAGCTATCACACTATACCTTTGCATTATCCCTTTCTCTTTCCCCTCTTAGAAAATTAGATATTAATAGACTTCGTTACCCCCCCCTTTTTGCTGCAGTATAATTATAACCTGTGCGTTACCAATAGTTATTGTTGGCTTTACAGGGTACGATATGCTGCAGCAATAACGTGGGGGGGGGTAACAAAGGTCTGATTTTCTATATTATTCTTATTAAGGGGAAAAGAAAGGGGACGATGCAAAAGTGTGGTATTATAGCTATAGTACTGCCCTAGGTTATATAATATAGTAATCTAGCTAATTAGGGCATATATACCATGTATATAACTTATAATTCTTAGTTACTATTATATATTCCTTTTATTCTCTAGATAAGTAATTTTAATACTTACAAACTTTCTCTTTATTAAAAAAAAGAAATTACTCTAAAACACGTAAAAAATCCGTAAAAATCAACAAATAAGCAAAAATTAATAATGCTATAATATATAAGAAACATTTCCTAAATAAATAACTCTTATTAGTCTAGAGCATTTAGAAGTAAAGCAAAAGATTATAATTCCTGCCTTAAAGCCCTTAAACTAATTACGCTTAAATTTATTAAATTTAAACTCTTTATTATGCGCTTAAGCAGCTCTGGCTTTAACGCCTAACATCAGTCCCTTTACCTAACCTTCCACTGAAATTTAAGCCTTATTCTTAGTTACAAAGGTCTTAAGACTTTTATTCGGAAAGGCCTTTATTATCGGTCTGCATTCTAATAAGTCTAAAACAAGAGCTTTTCTTTAAAGAAATAAGAAGACATAGGTTATAGGTAGAGGTAATTATCTGAAGCTTTTAATAATAATAATTAAAATACGTTAACTACTAATGCATGCCTGCTTTTATAATTCTATAAAGCAGCTTTATTATAACTATAATAACATTTAGTAGATAAAGGTGTGTAATTTATACTAAAAGCTTTATAAGAATTATATAATTAAGCTTTATTTATAACTGCATATATGCTTAGGTAATGTCCCTTAGCTAAGCTATAATACCTTTTCTTTTTAATAATAAAGCAAAAGTAATAATAAGCCTCTAGCTAGCTCTTTAAATCATTAAAAACTAAGTAAGAATAACCTCTTTTCTATAGTTACTATAGCCTTAAATAACATATTATAATTTTTTATATAAGAAATTAGTTCTTTTACCCTTAATTTTATATACTATTTATAAACTAAAGAGTCTCTTGCTTTTATGCTTTTAAGGGTTAAATTAAATAAATTTAAACATATTTCTTACTAGTTGTTATGGTCTTGCTAGAATGTAACTGCAGAGCTAGTGACTTAAATAAGAATAATATTTATAAGGAAAGAAGAAAGGAAAAGGTCTGTCTAATTCCTATAACCTTATATATATACTTCTGTGTCCCTCTTATATTTACTTAGGGCCTAAATCGCTTGTATATAGCTTATATAAGGCAACCGTCCTTCCGCCCATATAGATCTAAGCTTTTAACCATATAAATCTAAGCTTTTAGCTTAAATCTATTATATAGCTCCCTTCTGCCATCCTATTACCCTTATAAGGGTCTTCTTCCCTTAAATAAACTAGAACAAACACGGCTACGGAGTGGACTTCCTCCTGAAAGGCAACAGGTCCTACTACTAACCCGGCCAGGAGACGACGGCAGGGAGGAGATAGTGGAGGTTACATACGAGGGTAAGGCAAGGGTATTTGCAGAGAGGTTCTTCCCTCTATCCGTAGCTAGGGCTTTAGGTCTAGAGGCAGAGGAGGGGACAAGATACTGTAATAATGATCAGGCAGTTCCTGTGTTTATAGAGGAGGAAATTAAAGAGGTTATAAAGAATATAGCAAGTTAAAAAGCCCTAGGATTAGATAAGCTGCTAATAGGTTTCCTTAAGCTATATAGAGCGGCCCTAATATTATGTTTAATATGCCTTGTAAATACTTACTATAGCTTAGGATATTATCTGGCCTCCTTCTAATAAGCGAAGGTAGTAGTTTTATATAAACCTAGGAAGTCCCTTAAGGAGTTAGGCAGACCAGGGGGGTGGAGGCTAATATTGCTATTAAATATAATAGGTAAAGTGATTAAGGGAGCTATTATAAGGAGGATTATTATTATAGCAGAGAAAGGCTATATACTACTAGATATATAGATAGGTAATAAAGCTGGCAGATTAATGGAAATAGCACTAAGTATGCTAAAAGAGGTTATGAGAACGGCGTGGTATTACTGGGGAATAGCATTATTATTATAGCTAGATATTACTAGGGCGTTTAATACTGTTAGCTATAAACGATTAATCTGTATTATAAAGGAGTTAGGACTGCTAGGGTGGATGGCTAGATAGGCACAGGGCTTTATATTAAAAAGGAGAGTATAATTAGCGTTTAACAGACGTATTACTAAGGAAATCCAAGTTACTATAGGGGTTCTATAAGGGTCGCTGGCGTCTCCTATTCTCTTCCTGCTCTATATTATACTATTATATTAAAGACTAGCAGCGGCGGAATTAATATTAATATTAGGGTTCTTAGATAATATAAACATTATAGTATATAGAAAAACAGTAAAGAAGATAAAAGTATAACTAGAAAGAGCCTAGAGAATATATAAGGAGTAGTTAAAGGAGTATAGGCTAAGGTTTAACCTAGGAAAGAGCAAGCTAATACACTTTATAAGGAAGAGGCAGGTGATTATAATAACGATCTAACTTAAAAAAGCAATAATATAACTGATATAATTAGCGCGATTCCTAGGGGTTTGGATTCACTAGAAGCTTTATTAGTTAACCTATATAGAGAAGGTAAATACTAAATTATTATAGCAGAAATTAGCACTCACGGCGCTAGCTGTATTTACGTAGGGATGCCGACTAAAGTGTGTAAGATCCCTTTATATATAGGTAATACAAAGCATAATAGCCTATAGAGCTGGGATATACCACACCCATAGCGAGCCAGAAGGGGTAGTATAGGGGGTAGCAAAGGCATTTATAAGGGAACAGAACAAATGCTTAAGGAGGGTTATAGGGGCATATAAGGCAATGCTAGTAACACTTTTAGAGACAGAAGCAGCAGTGCTGCTAGTGGATCTGTACCTTAATTACGTTAAATAATAATTCTACTAAAGACTTAAGGATAGTGGCATAGGCAAGAAGATATAGCAGGCCTGTAATTTAATAGCATTACAGCTACAACGCTGAGGAAGAGGCCGCCGATGTAATCGCTATGAGGCGTTTCCTGATGCCCCCCCCCCCCTCCCTGGCAGCCTTATAGCTAGATAGGAATTAGAAAGGGAGTGGGAAAAATAGTGGATCTGGCAGAGGCATAAGGCTTAGGTAAGAAGAAAACGGGTAAAAGTAATAGTAGTAGATGAGGAACCTAACTTTAAGAGCATAAAAAAGATAGTAAAGCTTTATAATAGCCTGCTTAAGCATAAATCTGCGGCCCTAGTTTAGCTTTAAACGGAAAAAATAGGGCTAAATGCCTTTCTCTATAACAAACAGGTGCCTAAGGTAACTTTACTAATATGCTAATGCTAGGGAGGAGATAAGGATATCTACCACCTTATCCTATCATGCCTAGAATATAACTATTTAAGACCGATTCTAGCGGTGCCTATAATGAGAAATCCGCGGGAACTTAGGGCAGCGCTTAATAATAAAAAGCTAGCACTAAATATCGTAAAGTGGGTGCTTTTAACTAGGCAACTTCAGTAGTATAGGTTAGCAGAGGAGCTTGGTAAGGCGTGGCAGATACATAATAACAAGGCTAAGAAAGGGACCAGAGGCAATAGAAATAACAGAATAGAGAAGGAAGAGCCAGACTAGGAGGGGAGGTGCTTATAGGGGGTTTTTACTAACATACTAACCTTTTATATAAAGCATAACTATACTTCTGTTATTATCTGTAGTTCCGGGGAACTGGTAGATATCTTATACTAATGGTTGGAAATAATAAAGACTCTATATCAGAGGCTTAGCGGGAGCTATATGGAAGAATATGGGTTTTCTCCCCTATCTTAGGGTTTTTCCTATATTAAGAAGTTAGTTGATGAACTAGTTAGTGGCTCTAGCTACCTAGCGTACATGAATATAAACTAGAACAAACATGCTCTTACTATTGTTTACTAAATTACCCTATATATAGTCTTACTATTATTTACTAAATTACCCTATATATATAGTATATAAGGATCCTTAGACCTATACTAACATTAACTATTTTCTAAATCCTAGTACTTATACCTACTAATATTATTTAAATTAATTATAATATATTAGAATATTAGGTCTATGCTGCTATTAGTTTATTATAATCTGGATTACTTATAGTTACACCTGCCCTTATTATATAAATTACTTATATAAGTATTTATCCTTTTCTAAATATAAGTATTAAGTTTTCCCCTTTTTATAAAACTCTTACCTTCTTTTTTTAATATATTTCCTATTTATACCTACCTTATAGTTCCTTAATTTTTATATAAACTCTTATTATTATCTTAAGAGACTTCTTATTATTTTTATTTCCTATTTTAATTAATCTTATCCTTTTTTTTACTATAACTATTACCTTAAATACTACTATTAATAAATATCCTGCTTATCCTACTTGTTGGAATCGCTCGTCTTGAGGATGGAAGGGATACATGATAGTAACCGGGAATTATAGGTCATATACACAATATACGTGCCCTAATTAGCTAGATTACTATGTTATATAACCTAGGGCAGTACTATGGCTATAACACCACACTTCTGCATCATTCCCCTCTTTTCCCTTTCAATAATTATAACTATATAGAAATCAGACCTTTATTACCCCCCCCCTTACATTATTACTATAACAATCGCACCCTGTGAAACCATTACTAATTAGTAGTTATTATAACTACAGATTAGCTAGGAATTAATAGAAGAGACAAACTTTTAATATAACACACTTATTTACTAAATTATATAGAATCCGTTGTTTATACTACCTGTTGGTAACGCTCAGGTTACAAGTATGCTGTAGTATAAATGTAGGGGGGGGGGGGTTTAATAATCAATTTATCTATATCTTTTAAAAGAGGGAAAAAAACAGGCTATAATGCGGAGGTGTAGTGTTATAGCCACGGTACAGCTCCAGGTCACATGACCTGTGATCTAGCTAATTAGGGTGCATGTATTCTGTATACAACCTATAATTCCTAGTTAATACAGCGTATCCCTTCTATTATTTATATAAGCGATTCCGACACTTGTAAATTCTCTCTCTATTAAAGAAGAAGAGAAATCGCTTCAAAAATACATAAAACGCCCTAATAATCAGATATTAACAAACAAGTAATAAAGCAAAAAACATCCTTTAAATAAATGACTTTTGTTAGTCCAGGCCGAATGGTTGTAAAGGCAAAGAGTGTTGTGGGGGGGGGGCCAAAGGGTGTAATTCCCGTGTTCAATCCTACCAAATTAGGCGCTTATAATCGCGTTTAAATTTATCGAATTTGAACTCTTTATTAGGCGCTTGATTTGTTATTTAATTTAGTAGGGAATTAGGACTTTTCTATTCTTTGGCGGCTCCGGCGGCAGCTCTCACGGCAACTCTCGCGACAGCAACTCTCGCAACAGGTCTTTTATGTAAAGGTTAACCATAAGCCGAAAGTTAGCCTTTTAATTCTTAGTAAGAAAAGCCTCTGCTTAAGGGTATTTAACTTTTCTATTCTTTAGCAGCGGCTCTTAAGGGTGTTTCCAGGGTCTTTCACGTCCTCTTTATAGTAGAGTTATTAGGTTATTAGGGGGGTTCTTATGGTTTTTATTATAAGCCGGGGTATTCTTATAAATTTCGTTAAGTTCGGCGTCTTCTTGCCCTTAGCTGTTTAGGCCATGGCCTTGCCCTCCTTAGGAAGTTAAGGATATTCCCGTAGCTTCGTTATCTTAAGCTAGGTCTTCCTTATAATAAAGTTCAGGAGGAGTCTTGTAAATAATTTCGCCAATTTTAACATCTTCTTGCCCTTGGCTTTTTAGGCCGTAGCCTTGCCCTCCTTAGGAAGTCAAGGATATTCCCATAGCTTTATTATCTTAAGCCGGGTCTTCCCTATAACAAAGTCTCTTAAGAGTATTAAGGGGGCTGTGGCCTTGCCCTCCTTAGGAAATTAAGGTCATTTCCGTAGCTTTATCATCTTAAGCCGGGTCTTCCTTATAACAAAGCCTCTTAAGAGTATTAAGGGCTTTTCAATTACTATTAGAAATTATTCCAGTTGGGTTTTGTAGTTTTAAGATATTAATAAGGTCTTTAGAGGCATTTGATCTTAATCCTCTGGCTATCTTAACACCATTGTCATCGAGGTAATTGCAAAGGGTATACCTAAGGTTGGTGTTGCTTTTATTAAACGCATCCTTAGTCCAATTCTCATAATCTTATTAGAAGTTAACAAGGAGATCACGACCTATTCCTTTATTAAGAATATAGTAGTTGATCGTATATGTAATACGGTTATTAATCTGTTGCTTAGTAGCTGTATTAATATTAATATTATTAACTAACTTAGTCTAATTCCAGGATAGAATTAAACAGTGCTTATAAAGTTTTTAGGGAAGAGTGCTCTTTAGAAGTTCTCTTCTATAGATATCTTTTTAGAGTTATTTATTAAAATCATCTATTTTTCCTTAGCTTAAAGACATTTTAGTGTTTTAGGCTTTGTGTTTAGTACTGATTAAAGCAGTTAGCATTAGTTAATTCTCTATAAATAACAGTAAAGATCTGGTTTTAATCGTAGACAAGTAATAGTTAATAATAAGGGAGAAGATCTATAAGAAATAAGTCTTCTTATAATTATAGACGATTTAACAGTTAATAATTAAAGAAATAATCCTTTGGTTAGCATAACGTTAGAATTTCTTGTAGTTACGTAAGTAAAAGCGTTCGGACGAGTCTCTTCTAGGTATAACCTAGTAAATTTGTAGTTATTAGCAACTACTAATCAGTGTTAGTAACGCTTAGGTTACAAGTATGCTGTAGTATAAATGTAGGGGGGGGGGGGTTTAATAATTAATTCATCTATATCTTTTAAAAGAGGGAAAGAAGTAGGCTATAATATAGAGGTATAGTGTTGTGGCCACGGTACAGCCCCAGGTCACATGACCTGTAATCCAGCCAATCAGGGTGCGTGCATTCTGTGTGCAACCCACAATTCCTGGTTAATGCAGTATATCCCTTCCATCATCCATACGAGCGATTCCGACACTACCTAAAAGCAACTTTTTCTATTATTATTAACTTTTACTACTTATTTATAATTATTAAGAAAGTTTTTTTATAGAATTTTCCCCTTATTATTAATTTGCTACTAGTCTATAATTAAAGTATCTTCTTTACTATTTATTATAAAGAAAACACTAAAAATAGTTTTAACTTCCACTACTAAAGCTAACTAACCTATTTAAGACTTTCTTTCTATAAAACTCTAAAAGTATTCTAACTACTTTATAAAGAAATAAGCCAAAGCTAATAAACAAATTAACTCTAAAAAAGCTATAACTTCCGAACTTTATAATAAATTTGCCTACTATGTTAACTAGTATAAATCTAGTAACTAGTAAGGTACTAGGTTTCTATTTATATACTAAGAAGACTTTAAAGGATAAAATGCTAATATTTTTAAGAAAATTACCCCTAAGGTCTAATAAGTACTTTAAAATATTCTTTAAGATTAAGGAGTTAACATGTAAGAAGGATTATAAAGACTAATTAACTATATACTTGCTAATTTAGTTAGTATAGATAATTCTGTTTTCTTTTCTAATAGAAAGCTCCTGACAAGAAATAACACCATTAATACATTAACGTTAATAATAACCTTACCCCCCCCTAACCCTCTTAACCCTTCTACTAAAGAAATAATAATAAAAATAACAATCCCCTCTTCCTTAAAATAATAAACTATATTAAAAGAAATCACTAATATAAACTAAAAAGCCTTAAACTCTCTTACTAGAGTTTATAATAAGGAGAATAAGTATTTTAAAGCACTTTTTAACTTTATATATCCTAAAGTCCTAATCTTTAAGGATATCTATATAGTATAAGAAATTTTGCTTAAGCTATACCTGTTTACACTATTAATAATGCTTACAGGTAATACCTATAAGTATTACCTTAAGAAATTTAGCAAAAGACTTGTTTTATTTAATATAATAACTAAGCAAATAAAGAAAAACTTTAAGACTAAAGAAAATCAAAAATTCTACTAAATATAATTTCAAGAGATAAAGTTTTATTATATTACAGCTGAAAATCTAATAAAGACTAAACTTAAATGTTTAGAATTAATAATTTAATAGCTCTTAAACCTATTTAATAGTCTTTACCCCCCTTCTAAGAAAGATATAATCCTTAGGCGCTAACTAGAAATATCTGTTTAAGATAGCCCTAAATTTAACTAAATAACCTATGTTTAAACCAATACCTATAAAGAAGTAGTTAGTAATATTCGCTGTTGCCTTATAATAAAAGATATAATAAAACCTGTTTTAAAATCATCCATAAGCTAATAGATTGCAAGAGAAAGCAAGTATTAACCTTAAAATACTACCCTGAGCACTAATATAGTTTTGTTTACTAACTAATAATATTTATAAGCTTCCTAACCCTAAAATAAAGCTAGATCTAAGAAATGCTTTATTTATTATAAAGAAGGATATTAGTTAACTAATTATTCTGTCTCTAAATAAAAGAAAGCAAAAGAAACTTAGTAGAGCAACTAAAGGCATAAATCCCCTTCTTTTAAACGCTAATTTCACGTATTCTTATAAGCATTTAAAGGTAAAGAAAAAGAGTCATTACCCCTAGACAATAGGGATAAGGATAAATATAAAAAGGCTACCTAGAACGCAGTATTTATTGTATTTAAAGAAGAAAAGGCATAAAATAATAGAAAAGCATAAGAAACCCTTACGTTTATAACTTTCTTTACACAAGCACCTAATCCCCCTCTCTTTTCTGCCTTAACCGTGAATTTCCTGTAAAATAACGCCTTTAAACATGCGTTATTTATTAAAGACCCTTATAATCATAATACTAATAAAACTATACAACAGTAGGTATTCCTTATA
>AFQZ01000561.1:0-32070 GCA_000222935.2 Aciculosporium take MAFF-241224 | reverse complement strand
CCCAATACCTTCAAAAAAAAAAAAAAAAAAAAAAAAAAAAAAACAAACAAAAAAAATACGACCAGGCGACCTGCCACGCCCAGACGGCACACAATAGCTAGCTACCCAAGCCTCACCCCCGCCTCCCTCCTCTTCTTGATCTGCTGCGCCGTCGCGGCACTCATCCCCCCCCCAGCACTGGCATCAAACAAACTCTGCCCCTCCCTCCTCTTCTCCTCCTCAATCCTCTTGAGCCTCTTCTCCGTCTTGCCCTTGCCGCTCCCCTTCCCGTGGAACTGATGACTGAGGTGCTTAAACGCCTCCTTCTGGTCGAGCGACCGCCCGTGCTCGTCGCTATACCGCAGCTGCACATTAGGCTTGTAGCTGGCGGAGAAGAGCTCCACCAGCCGCAACGACTGCTGCTGGTCCCGCCGCTGGTTCTGCTGCCGGGCGTGCTCTTCGCGCTCGCGCACCGTCATGCGTTCCAGCCGGCCGCTTGCGCGGTCGCGCTCGCGCTGCTGCCGCGTCTGCTCGTCTAGTTCCTCCTCGAGGAGGCGCTTGCGGAGGAGGAATTCCTCGCGGTGGCGGAAGCTTTCGTATTCGTTTCCCTCGGAGGCTTCGATGAGGCCCCGTTCGCGGAGGAGACTGAGTGTCGCGCCCATGCCTTCGATTACCGTCTTTTCTTCGGCGACGCCCGTGTCTGTGTCTGTGTTTTGTGGCGGTGGTGGTGCTGATTCTTGTCGTCTTGGGTTGGGGTGGGAGTTGTAGTTGTCGTCGTCGTCGTCGTCTTGGCCACCATTTTCCATGGGGTGGTCTTCTGCCGGGGGGGGACTTCTCGTCTGCGTTCGCCGTCTCCTGTGTTTGCGTTCTTCCTCGTCTTCGCGCTTGCTCAGGTTGGAGACGAATTCTGAGATTTCGCCAATGACGAGCCCACCGTTGTCTTGTTCTTCATTTTTGACTGAGTCGTCGTCGTATTCTTCTTCTTTTAGCTGCTTTGCCAGATCCACCGGCTTGACCTTCTTTCTTTTCTTGAGGGCGATTTTCCGTTGCAGCGCTAGAGATGCTTGCAGGTCGTCGTCATCGACAAACATCTCGGATTCTGCTTTTCGCTTCTTGTTAATCGGCGGCTCTTTGCCGTCGAATTCCATGGCGGTGCCGTCTGCTGGCGCGGGCGCGGGCGCGGGCGCGGGCTCGAGGGGGAAGATGTCATCGTCGTCGTACTTCTTTTGCCTCGTGCTCTTGGACTTTTTCTTCTTCTTAGGCTTCTTTACTTTGATTTCTGACGGCGCCAGATAGTCTGACGATATGGGTGCATCTCCTGTGGGCATGGAAAAGAAATGATTAGTCCAAGATTAATTTTTTTTTTCGAAGAGAAGCTAAAAGAGAAGTGGTGGACGACAGACAACATACCGATGATATCATCGAGATTCACATTCGCACCGTTTGCCTTTGTCGCCGGCTCGCCGAGAATGTCGGCCAGCTCCGCGATAGTGCCACTGCCGTCGAGGGTGAACTTTTTGCGCCTTTTCCCGTAGATTTCGTCGTCGTACTGGGCGAGGATACCGGCTTGTTCTTCGTCGTCGTCTGCATTGGGGTTGTACCCATGTAGCATCTTCTTCAATGCAAGCCTTTCGCCAAGTTTTTCTTGCTCCCTCACGTCCAAGTTTTCCAGCTCATCACCTTCCTCTTCGTTCTCATCAATCGTCGCGTCCTTGAGCGTGAGCACCTGATCTTGTCCGTCGAGAAACTCTGATGTGTCGTGGGCGACTTTGATGCCTGCAAGATCCTTTGATGTGTACTGAACGGCGGCGGCGGCCGCTGCTTCCGCGGCTGCCAGCTCTTCTTCCAGCTTTCGAAGCTTGTCGATCTTCTTTTGTCGCTTCTTTTGGCCCATGAGCCATGATTTCGCATCATCGACATCCGTCCTGCCGTCTGCGTCACCGAGACCCTTGCCCTCTAGCACGGCGAATCTTTGGGCCGCGTCGCGGGCTTTCCTGATGGCGGCCGCTCGCTCCTCTCGCTTCTTCTTGGCGGCCTCGGCATCCTGGTGCTTCTTGTAGTTTTCGTAGGACTCTGATTGCCGGCTTTCGAGGGTACTCGCGGCGTCCTCGCCGTCGGGCGTTGAAGACTTGTCGGGACGGGCTGTGGGAGTTGCGCCGGGGACGGGGAGCGGCTTCATGCCCAGCGATACTCTGAGCCGGTTGGCACCTTCTATTGTTGCGGCATCCATCTTGGCGGTACGTATCGACAACGGGCTGTGCTGAAGAGAAGGAAAACGGCAGATGCAACTTGGGCTTGGTCGCATACAAGAGGAATTTCTTCTGAACCACAAATCGAGGTCGCGCATGGAATCGGCTTTGGATCCATTGGATCCCAGCTCAGCGCTTATGGATCCAATCAATTCCACCAGCACGTGATTGGGTCCACCAAAATTTTCCGCCCCATTTAACATCCGCCGCATCACATTTTCCTTGGTTTCTTCTTCTTCTTCTTTCTTCTCACCACGGATCTGTGTTCAGCGGTCCCTTGCTTCTTCGGGAGTCCAAGGTTGACTGCTGTGCAGCTCGATAAGCCCATGGAGTCATCAACTTGTTATGGTGTCAATCATCCTATCGACAGGTCCAAGAGCGACTCGACATTCGAGCCTTCGGGCTCATGTTGAAGGCACTATATTCCACTCCTCTTTTCCGAGACCGTCGGTCCTTGACGTTGAGGTAAACCATATTGCCTATATTCTTAGTCTATCTACGTGGTTGCTTTGAAAAATTGTTTGCATGCTGGCGCGCAGCGTTGAATGCATTGGCACGCCGAGGCAGGGAAGAAGGTCGCGAAGGCGACGCAGTCGCATCTTGATGGACCAGACGATGCGAAATTTTCTTTTAGACGGATTGGTGAGCAAAGTTCCGGCCCGCCGTGATGAATGGAATCCATGCAACGTTTTGCAGTGTCAACTCGTTGTCATTCCACCGGGCTCGTCTGGGAGCTCTCTACCACAAAATATTTGCCCGCGGTCCGGGAAGCTGTACCCAAAACACGCCACTTCTCCTCGTCCTCTTCTATCCTGGCCTTTCTCCTCGTGGGTCTCTTGTAGTGCCCCACTAGCTCCTCTTCAGAGAGAATTGACCGCATGTCCTCGAGCGTTATTGTGTTTTCGCGTACAGCTTCTGGAGTCTCATCTCGGATGGCGCGCAGTGGCTCAACGCCCGCAGTATTCACGCGCTGCACTGCGCGTACAAATTGTAACTGCGACTCGAGAGTCTCCCTCATGGACGCTTCCTCGGCCGGGGATTGTGGCAATGGGAGGGCGGCAAGGCGAAGCAGGTGATGTAGCTGCTTTGTGGTAATGGTCTCGGTTGATGCCGACTCGGCTGCGGGTGTTGATGGCGGCTCTCGAAGCGATCGTATAGACCAGCTCGGTTTCGAGAGCATGTCGCCCACGGTTGGGCCAGAAGCTGTCTTGGTAGACAGGTTTGCGGTCTGGGCGATAGGATGGCCAAGGGTGCGTCGGAGCGCCAGGCGACAGGCTCTGCAGATCAGCATGTTGTCGACGGGCGTCTAGAATCAAGTACGTGGGTGTTGATGTTGGAACAAGAAGCCCGGGAGTCGAGACAGAGCCGTCAAAATCAAGTCAACACCCGGGTTGTTTTGTTACCAACAATTTGGGCAAGCGTCGGTCGGACTTGCATGGAAAACGCAAGCCCCACCGTGGCTGAGCTGCTGGGGCGCAGGCGTCATATCTAAATATCGAAAACGTACCCATCTACGAGGCTTCTTCAAGCTGGCACGTCATTTCGGCAGCTCCCACGGATCAACGCAACCCTCCTTCATCCCCCTCAGCTGCGCCGGGCGCTGTTGATATCGAAACCACGCCTTTCATCAACCCCCCTTTCTATTCAAAATCCACAGCCCTCTCGCACACCTGCCGCCATGTCCCAAGATCCTCGTGCGCTGCTTCAAAAGGTCATCCATGCCCCGCCCCCGCCGCTGGTTGGCCCCTGATGGTGGATGAACGTCTCCGACTGACCAGACGTCAACTGCAGGCAGACAAGACGCTCGCCAGCGCCGGCAGCGGCTTCAGCTTTTTCGGCGGTCGCGAAGACAAGTACCAGAGTGCCGCCGATCTGTTCACTCTGGCCGCCAACACCTTTAAGATGCAAGATCAGAGTGCGGGGACCAACCCAACTGTACCTGGATTAATATACATCAACGTTTTTGCTTCTCACTTGCTGACTCGCCCTTCTCCACGCCTTCAAAACAAACAGACATCGAAGCAGGCAAAGCCTTTGAGCAGGCCGCGCAGGTACAACTGAGTAGACTCAACGAGCCCGACGACGCTGCCAATTCCCTCGCCGACGCCTTCAAGGCCTACCGCAAGGATGCCCCGGCCGACGCCGTGCGATGCCTCAAGGTCGCTGTGGACAGGTACTGCGTCAAGGGGAATTTTCGAAGGGCGGCTTCGCACAACGAGAACATGGCGGAGGTGTATGAGACACAGTTGGGAGATGCCAAGGCGGCGGTGGAGTGCTACGAAGCTGCGGCCAAGTGGTACGAAGGCGATAACGCCATGGCGTGAGTTGTCTTGAAACCGCCTTTTTTAAGGGAAAAAAAAACAAAAAAAAAACAAAAAAAAACCATGTAGTGGTATGGCTATCCCTGACACCATCTGCCCCAGACTCGCCAACAAGCTCTGGCTCAAGGTTGCCGATGCGGCCGCCATCGAAGGCGACTACCACAAAGCCATCGCAAACTTTGAAAAGGTCGCCGAGCAATCCGTCGAGAACAACCTCATGAAGTACAGCGTCAAGGACCACCTCCTCAAGGCAGGCATCTGCCATCTCGCCGCCGGAGACCCGGTCGCCACGGGCCGCGCGCTCGAAAAGTACCGCGACATGGACCCCACCTTTGTCAGTCAACGAGAACACATGCTTCTGACGGATCTGTACGAGGCGGTCCTGAGCGAGAACCAAGAGCAGTTTACGGACAAGCTGTTCCAGTACGATCAGGTCAGCAAGCTGGATAAGTGGAAGACGACCATCCTGGTGCGGGTCAAGAACATGATGCCGGACGCGGGTAGGGTAGAGAGGGCGGTGAAGGTGGAGGAGGATGGGGAGGACGAGGACTTTGCGTAAGATGCGGTCGGGGTGCTGGGCTTTGCGTTTTGCGTTTTGCGGCGTCGGAGTCGTTTGTTCAGAGTGTCGTGAGTTGCTTGAGTGGTAGGTAGTACATACGACTTGTGTTTGGGCGTACGGTGCCGGAAGGGCGTGCATGTGAGAAGTAGTACCATGACAACAGTTGGGGCCATTCCTTGGTCGTCATCCTCCCCGGGCATCATCTATCCTCATCCTTGGAACCACACTCATCTCATGCTCCTCGTGTTTCTACCTAGATCAAATGCCCCAGTACATGGATCGTAGCAAAAAGATGGACGGCTTCGGGTCAGCCCATGGAACGGCCTTCTTGACACACACAACTCACTCTGCACCTCATCACAACCAGCAAAGATGCAAGGATTCGATCTTTGTATTTCCAGCCATTCACCACTAAGCACTTCCAATTTCCCCCCCTTCTATCCCAGTACAACCACCCTGGTCCACAATCGCCGCGTTTTCACCATAGCTTTTTCGCACGTCAGTCGCCCAACACTTGCTCATTCGAAAATCCCCTTGTAAAATCCCCCCTCAAACCTCCATGCCCTGCTATCCATCATGGAGGAGTGGCCTTGCTCATGCTGATAAGCCGCTTGACACCAACCTATTTGTTTGGGAGTTAGCAAAAATGACACACCAGACAAGACTAGTTCATACGTACCATCCAGTTCCCACACTCGTCCGTCTTGTCTCTCTGAATCTCAACTTGCAGTCTCTGCGCAGACGCATAATCCTTGTTCTGAATGGCATCTGCCAGTTGGCTGAGCTGATCAACCGTAGCAGGCTGCACCAGCTCCTCGTTGTTCAGGTGGTCAAACAAGAGACCCAGTCGCTTCTGCGTGTCTTTGACCTGGGGTGCAAACGCTGCCGGCGCCTTGGAGGCAACCCGCTGCATGTCTTGGCTCAGCACATCAACAAGACGCTGCGCGTGGGCTGGGATATGCGATCGATCGCCTGGGGGATGCTTCGCCTTTGGCGGCGGAACGGCTGCCTTGCTTGGAGGGGGTGTAGCTTGAGGTCGACTGGCGGCGGGTGGAGGTCCCGACGGGGGAGGCCCGGCTGGCGGGAGATTGGTCCCCTGGCTTTGCTGCGGAGCGTACGGCGAAGGAGCATACTGACCCTGCGGCGGGGCAGGATGCTGTTGTGGTGGAGCGCCGTAGGGATTGGCAGGGGGTGCCGGTCTGCTGGCAAAGCCGGTCGGCGGCGGAGGAGGCATAGCCGCCGCCGGTGGCTGGTTGGCTTGCTGAGCTACAGGCGCTGGAGCGTATCTGTTGGACGGCGGGGCCGTTGATGGAGGAGCATTATACGGAGATGCCGTCCGCGGCACGACCTGAGGCATCGGTGACGGGACCGCACCCGGCTGCGGTGCAGGAGGGGCATATTGGTTTGCCACAGTCGAAGAGGGTCTGGGAGGCGGCGGAACACCAGCTTGAGGAGGTGAGGTAAGGGGTGACTGAAGTCTGGGAGGTGCATGACCTTTCGGCGGGGGAGGTGCTGGTGAGCCGGTGCGTTGGCCAAAGGCGCCTGCCGCAGGAGGGCCGGCTGGAGGAGCCGTTGGGCTTCCAGCGCCCGGGAAAGGGGATCTAATAGGGGCGACGGGCGTAGATCTCCGGGGGACAACCTTGGTCAACAAAGGAACATCGTTCCAGTTCTCTGTCGTCTTGGCCCTGCTGGGTGGAGGAGCTGACGGCGTCGAGGAAGAGTTTCTCGGAGGACCACTCATCGGAGGGGGAGGAGCAGGGACCATGCCTCCGCCGTACACAGGCTGAGCTTGCGTCTGCGGTTGGTATCCCATCTGAGCCTGGTAGCCTGGTGGCTGGTATTGGTTCTGCGGCGGAGCATACTGCGACGCTTGATTTTGCAGAGCCTGTGCCTGTTGAGGTTGGCCGTATCCTCCATATGGGTTCGCGAGCGGCACGTTTGCTGCTGGTTGAGGCGCCGTGTAGCCCACTGCAGTAGACGGAGCTCTGGTTCCTGCATTGCCCACGGCTTGACGAGCAGTAGTCGCTTGAGCAGCTGGTTTCTTCGTTGCGAACTTGACGCGGTTGCGCGTGATCTCCGCGGCAGGATAGTTGGATGGCAAGAGTTCGAGGTACTTCTGAGCTACATCCAATTGTCCATGACCAGCCAGAATATCAGCATACTCGGCGTATTTGTCGTACAGCGTCGCCAGCTTCCACTGTGAAGCCTGGTCCAGATCGCCGTCTTGAAACTTGGTTACGTGACGGAAGATGGTGACCTTCTCTATAAAGCTCTGAAGGGACTTGACGCGCACCGAGAAGGCAGAGCCTCCTGTGGCTTCCTTGAGACCTTTCTTTTCTGCTTCGTCAAGTTCAGCAGCCCAGATATCGACAACCTTCTCGAGTTTTGAACCGACCAGGAAGCAGAAGGACGCATCTTTTCTGCTCCCAGTGTCGTAAATTCGGTCACCCAGGGCTTCGCAGAGGTCAGGAAACTCTTTGGGGTCGGAAAAAGTGCAGATTATGGCCATGGTCTCCTTCCAATCCTCGAGATCGGCATTGTAGACCACGTCCCAGAGGTTTTTGGAAATGACAGATCCCAGCAACCGCATATAACTCGGCTTTCCACCCTTTCTGGACAGGTACGCAGCTTGAACTTTGTCAATGAGCTCCTGTCCGCCGCAATTGGCAATGAGAAAAGCGTCTGCGATGCGTTCCTCTCTCAGGCAAATGTCGGTTGCCTTGTCAAAATTGCCCAGCATAACCGCTTTGGTGATGTCCTTTTCAACCGACGTCTCGTCCTTTGAGAATAAATGGAATGGATCTTCAGTCTTTGCTCCTTTGGTAGCAGCAACATTGGAAAGGAAGTCGTCATCGTCATCGCCGCCACTGAAAAAGTCCGACGCGTCCTTCTTGCCATTCTCACTCTCATTGTCCATCTTGGTCTCGACAGCTTCTTTTTCATCGTCGTTGGCCTCTCTGGCGGTGCCATTGACCAATTCATCCTCTTTGAACCCGAGATATTCAATAATCTTTTGGCGCTGGTTATCTCCAGCAAGAGTTTCCAGCACCTTCCACAAGGCCTTTTCTTCGTCCGTATGGGCTTTCTGCACACGCTCCGCACATATCGCCGTCACGTCGCCGGTTCCAATAGCTTGCTGAAACTTTTCGCTCGTCTCGGATATGGCGGCATCGACGGAGAATTTGGCAATGGAAAGTTTGGAAGATCTTTTCTGTCCAGTTTGCGAAGAGGGGTTTTGCTTGAAAACCACAATCTTGCCTCCGAAAGCAAAGGTTGCACCAACGGGGCGTTCAAACCACTTTGGCGCCTTGTTCAAAGACCAAGAGGCGCCCTGGGGCTGAGTTTGGGCCGCTCGGAAGAATTCCTCGCCATCTAAATTCGTTTCTGTTGTGTTTTGGGACGTTTCCGGATTCGTGTTCTGCAATGTTTGGATGGTCATCTTACCGTCAAAGCTCGCCGTGGCCGACAGATTGGGGTTGTGTGGGTTGAACTGCGTCTGGAAAGTCCAGTTGGTTACTTCGGGCAACTCCCCATACCGCTCGCCCGTCTGAGGATTCCACACCAGCGTCCGGTTGTCCTTGCCCGACGACATGAGCAGGTCGCTGTCCTGGTCGCACCATGAAAGTGACAAAACGCCTTGTTCGTGGCCCTGAAGTGTTCTCTCTGGAGCGTTGGTGTTTCGCAGATCCCACAAGAGAATAACAGGTGCGCTGTCGTCGGGGGTCGCGGTGAGTAGCTTTGTGGAATTGTTTGGGTCCCAGGCAATGGCACTGACAGCCTTGCGATGATTGTTGAGTGTAAGGGATGCCTTCTTCGTCTTCAGGTCCCAGACAGTCACAAAGCCACCGGCTCCACCAGTTGCCAGAATATGCGAGACCTTCCTGTTCCAGGCCAAGCATTCGATGTCATCGGAACGGGCCGCGGCGCTTCCAAGTCTAAAAGGGTTTTCAATGTCATTGATGTCAAAGACGTATAGTTCGCACTTGGCTCCGGCCGTAGCTAAGATGTGCGGCTTCAAGGGATTGAATTGCACAGCCTTGACAGCGCCAGTGTGCTTATTCGTTCGTGAAATGAGAGCGTCGGATTCACCGGCTTCGAGCTTGGCGGCGTCCCAAAGTTCCAGCGAACCGTTCTCGAGGGCGCCAGCAATGACGCCCTTGGCATGATTGGAGTCGGCAGGTCCCCAGGCAATATCATAGAACCTAATTCGATGTCAGTCGCCACGATGTTTTAGACCGTATTATGCTCCCATGAATACCTGGACTCGGTCGTGATGCTAGCAAGTGGCTGCAGCTCCAGTTCCTGGTGCTTGTCGTCTAGGGAGAGGTCCCATAGTTCCAACTTGCTCTCATCTGAGAAATCGGCATCGACAGCACCAGCACGAGAGCCAGTAACCAATAGCGGTTTCCCTGAGCCGGGAGACCAAGCAAAAGTTGCCGTCCGAGGAACTTCTCGCAGGCGCACCATGATGGCGAGAGAAAAAGGTGCCCAAGGAACTGAGTGCTTCGAATTCGATCAGAAAGACAGACGGAGCGAAGGAATTATAAAAGTCCGAAACTTCTAATGCAGAGCCTACAATTCTGAAGTAAAGACGTTGCAGAATTTCAATGACTCATTCTCAGGGGAAATAATGAGAGGGCGGAATCGCAAGAGTGGCGCGATGACATCGACGTCGGGTGATGAATATGATGCCAGATTGCAAGCTGGCCGATGCGATTATGGAACCCTCCCGAGTCTTTGACTCTTGGAACTCCAGAAGACCGACACACTGTTTGGCTACGCTGCCACCCAACCAGGGGTAAGTGGGGTCAATCACGTGATTTGGAAGTCGCTTTGCTCTTGTACTCTGATCACTGGTGTGTCGAGCAGACCAACAAGAGCCAATGAAGAGCTTGATAGAACAAGTTGCGTCACTTTGAAATTTAAGGACATTTTAAGTCAAGTGTCATAACGACATCTTACTACTGTAACATCTTCTCGTTTCCTGACGGAATTTTTGCATCATGTCAGACGCCGCTCGTTGGAAGGCAACCGTCTTTGTAGGTGGCTTATCACAAGTAGTCACCGAAACTCATTTGTTTGATGCCTTTATACCTTTCGGAGAGATTGTTGAAGTCCAGCTACCCAAGGCCGACGCACGCAAATCAACAGATCCTCATCGTGGCTTTGCTTATGTCGAATTCGAAGACCCAGACGACGCTAAGGAAGCCATTGACAATATGGATCAATCTGAGCTTTTCGGCAAAATCTTGAAAGTATCACCAGCGAAGCCTCCGAAGAGTGCTGATGAGGGCTTGGGCAGCAGAAAAGCTGTGTGGGAGCAGGTTTGTCTTTGCGAATTCGTCACATTTTGGAGAGAGTGAGCTAACAAGTAATTAAAGGAAGGTTGGTTGGCGGAATATGCAGCGGAAGAACAGGATGGGACATTGGCAGCGCAAAATACAACAGAAAACGGTGCCACAGCAGATCCCATGCAGGGTCTGGAAGGATTGGATGTTGCTGGGCCAAAGCCAGTATAATTCGTCTTTGGAGTTGCTGTTTTTGCCATTGTGCGATTGGACATGACATAGCGACGGTGTTCTGGGGTCAAAATAAATACCAGATGCTTGCGTATTCTATTCGAGATTGCATCAACACAAAAAAAAAATTGAAAAGATGGATAGATGCGGCAGCTCTAAAGCTAGACCGTAGTTAAATGAATTGTTTTGAATTGGTTACAAGTGCACTATTTTCCCAATCGCAAACAACTTAAACCCTGAGTGCATGTGATTTACATATAGCCGAGACGTTAATGATCTGAACGGCCAGCAGCTCCCTGCCTCGAAAGTCGCAGGTTCTTGTCAACAGTGACTTTTCGGATGCTCGAGTAACCAGCAGCAAGGACGGCGAAGCCCACAACGACAGCTATTTGAGAATTAGAACCATGGTTCATACAAGTCTTCGTTCTGGATGTATTTACCGAGAGGGATCAATTCGGCCGGAATCTGCTTGAGCTTGCGCAACCGTTGGGAGATAGTGTGGCCTGAAAAGGCGATTAGTTCATCACGAAACACTGCTGAAGTCGACTTCCTGTTTCCTCGGGACTATCGATATCCCTCCACGAAAACGGTTCGGCACCTACCGGCCTGGTCTTCCTTCTGTAGCAGCATGTTTCGTTAGTTCAGATCCCTAGAGAGAAGTTGCTGTTTTGCACGTACAGGAATCGGCCGCATCATGCGAGCCGTGGGGCGGAACATGCGAAGAGCTTGGGTGCCACGCATTTTGAAGAGAGGAGATTGGTCTGCACGCGAAGAGGACGTCCTAAAGAGCAGTTGGCAAAACCTGTCGTCATTCAAAGATGGTGTTCGCGGGTTTGGATGCTGGCGACGGATTTGCCCACTGCTCGGGTATGGGTGCCTTAACTCATTGGCTGGTGAGCCTGAGGCACACATCAAGCCACCAAATGCCGGATGAACCATCTGATTTCACGCTTGCGAACATCGACGCACGACGTAACCAATCGCTCCATCAATCGGTCACCTGCGCGTCGCTTTTACAAACCTCCCAAATTTCGGTACATTTCATTCACAATGGCTGCAGAAGATGGTCAGGAGCTTGTCACCAAGCCTTTCAAGTTCGTAACTGGTACGTCTTACTAGTCCATCCCAATCAATGGTTCTGCTGATTGTCCCGAGGCTAACAATAATGCAGCTGGTAAGTTTTCGCCCGACGAAGACCTCCGGACACGATTCGACGAACCGATCAACCTTGCTTGAATGTTCTCGACAAATACTCACAGTGGACTCTTATCTACAGGCACCGATGCCCGCTTTCCCAACGTGAACCAAACCAAGCACTGCTGGCAGAACTATGTCGATTACCACAGGTGCACCTTTTACAAGGGCGAAACGTTCGCCCCTTGCACTCAGGTACAATCTTGGAGCACTTCAATACCCAGAGTACTTCCTACTAATTGATATTGCCTGACAGTTCAAGGTGGCCTACCGGTCGTTGTGCCCTTCTGGATGGTACCAGCGATGGGACGAGCAGCGAGGTAAGACTGAACAAAGCCTGTGAAGTCAATAGCGCAGCACTAACAGAGTCTTGTAGAGGCTGGCAACTTTCCTGTCAAGTTGGACGCATAAGTTTTCCGACTAGAGCTATGTGTACCTTGCTTTGTGTTGATCTTATATCAATGAGAAGATCTCGTTACAACGCTGGAAACGCAACGTGAAACACAAGGATTTCCCTGTGGCCAAATCGAATTGATGTAAAGCAGTAAAACTTTGCCATTGCAACGCTAAATTGATGGTTGATATTCCCCAGTGATGCCCAATTCTCCATAAAACATGCACCAACTGAGAACACACTACTTTGCAATAATGAAGATTCTCAAACGCCATACAAGTAGCACAGTAAAATCATTCCGCCGCCTCCTCATCAGACGAGCTCATATACTCATCATCCTCATCAAAGCCAAAGAAGGATTTCGACTTCGCTTTCCCCTTCTCTTTCTCTTTCCCTTTCCCTTCCGCTGTTTCAGCCTCTTCGGCCGAGGATGACTCTTTGGAGCTGGCATCTGCCTCATCTTCCGAACCCGATTGCCCATCAGCCTGTTCACTAGATGTAGAACCATGTGATGTGCTGAATAAGTTGTCGGTATATCTCCCGGCCATCATGACTGCGGCAACAGCTTCGCGCGTCCTCTCGCTGCTCTCCTCCTTGTCCTCCACCCATTTCCCGTCCAGTCGGCCCGTACCTCCGTTCTTGATCTGGGCCTGTTTCTCTTCAGACATCTTCACGATTTTTTCCCAACGTTCACGTCGTTTTTCTTTCTCCTTCTTCTCCATTTCAGGCTTCAGGGCAAGATATTCTGCGAGAGCCTTGGCTTCGTTGACGGTTCGCAGTCTGCGACCATCCAGGTTGCGACTGGACCCATGGTCCTCTTGGTTTTTCTTTTTGCGAGACGACATGCGCCCGCCGGCGGCACGCAGCTGTGAGCCGAAACCACCCTTGCCACCACAAAGCGGCACGGCTAGGCGCAGGGACAGAAATTCATCCTGGCTGCTGGAGAGGTAGGTGAAGATTGGTGCTTCTGAGACCTCTGGAAGTTGTCTATTCGACAGGGTTGTGATGATCAGTCTGCTATCGGTGGCTGGTAGCCGTCCAATAATCTCCTTGCGGAGCTTTGAGATGGTGGTTGTTTGATGAACGGGGACGACCAATGTTGGTGGTAGACCCAGCCCACCAAATGTGGTGACGAGCACGTTGACCTTGGGAGGAGACATTTTTTCCTGTCAAAATCCTCTTGAGACGTGAAATCTCTATGCTGAGAGATAGATTCGTGGTTTGTGAGTAGCAGTCTGTGAGTGCAGACTGTGAGTAGTAGCTTCTGAGTGGTAGACTATGAGTTCTTTCACTGAGAAATTTGAAACTCGAGAATGTGCAAAGCAGATGGATAATGAAGAGTGAGGTAGTAAGGGAAGAAGTGCAAAAGTCCCTGGAGTGCGAAATGTGCTCTTTATAACCTCTTGGAAAGCCTGTTGACGTGAACCTTCAAGTTGGTTAGGTTTGAGTGGCGACTGGAACAAACTCCAGCCACACCTCCGTGGAAAGGCAGTTTAGACCATCAGATTAACACGTGACCACAGCCACAGCACACAAACTTCCAGCCACCCTCCTTCGCTAGGTTTTCGAATTTCAACGTAGGGTTTGCGCCCACAAAAGTAATCATCCATTTTGATTCAGCCCCGGCATCTTCAGACCGAAAATCTGCCCTCCCTCAACATCGACTTCACGCCCAAACCGCCACGATGTTGATTCCCAAGGCCGACCGTAAGAAGATCCACGAGGTATTTACGACCGATTGAGCGAACGGGGGAAGAAATTCCACACTGTTCATCTATTTTTTTTTCCGCAAGGGAATATTCTGTGACTGACGTACAACTCCCCCCCCAACGCAGTGCCTCTTCCGCGAGGGTGTCCTCGTGGCCCAGAAGGACTTCAACCTCCCCAAGCACCCCGATATCGACACCAAGAACCTGTTCGTCATCAAGGCTTGCCAGTCTCTCAACTCTCGCGGCTATGTCAAGACCCAGTTCTCCTGGCAATACTACTACTACACCTTGACCCCCGAGGGTCTCGACTACCTCCGCGAATGGTTGCACCTCCCCGCCGAGATCGTCCCTGCCACCCATATCAAGCAGCAGCGATCACACGCTCCTCCCCGTGGCATGCTCGGCGAGGATGAGCGCCAGCGACGACCTTTCGGCCGTGGCCGTGGTGGTGACCGTGGTGATCGTGAGGGTGGATACCGACGACGGGATGCTGGCGAGGGCAAGGAGGGTGGTGCTCCTGGCGAGTTCGCTCCTCAGTTGTGAGTCTATCCTTGCGCTTTTGTCTCTGTTCTGGGTTTGTGTGGCAGCGCCAAAACTCGGGTTCAGGCGCAAACTCTCGAGGAATATACGTCTTTGTGCTGACGTGTTATGACTTTTTTTTTTAGCCGTGGTGCTGCCCGTGGCGCTGGACGTGGTGCTCCCCCTTCTTAAGCAAGCCATTTTTGTTTAAAAAGGTTATTCAATGGTTTCGAGATGCATGGGCAAAACAACTCTACAAGGGAGAATTTTTTCACGGTACCGATCATGTACTCTACAAAATTGGAGGACAAAATTCTCTCCAGGAAAAATCTACTCGGGCGGAAAGGCTGAGTAGGGGATACGGTGGGAGTTTTGGAGGGGCTAGATCCTCGGACATCATTTTGCATCAGGGTCACCACTTGCAGTCAATGAGCCAGTTGCTCGCGATGAAGTCATGAGTCTCAAATGTGATGGAAAAAAAAAAACTTGAAAAAATAAATGAATTCTAGCTCATGTGGTATGTCTGCGATGACGATGGGATGGTGCGAGCGAACTTACACTGAGGCCTCGAGTCTTGAGTCAAGAGCGCTATTTCAAAAATAATTTGCCTGATACAAAATTTCGTGCCAGCAAAGTCAACTGGGTCGGTGGCGGTGTCACTGTCGAACTTTGTGTCGCATTGGAGACTCGCAGTGGATGCATGCGTTTGCTGTAGGGCGCTGGAAAAGCTAGACGCTGCCAGCATCACAGGCTGAAAGTAAAGTTTGAGACGCCCAGCTTTGGGTGCAGAAATCAAATTAGACAGACTCCGACTCTTGCCCGAGCCCTCTTTTAATGTCTATTCTCGTCGCCTCTTGTCTCTTTGGGTCAGGATGACAGGCCTAACCCTTTGCAAGAAAAACCACGCATGCCTACAAACAAACCATGCCATTTTCGCCCTATGCCTGAAATCAACGACGAGGGCATACACAGCCCAGATGTGCTGGGTGGAAGGTGAGCCCATTCACCGCCATCGACGCAACCGTAATGAGACGAGCTTCCATTGAAGACAAATTCTCAGTTGAGCTGTAGATTCAATAAAAGACAGCACAACTTCTGCGTCGCAAATTCCGTTACATGGCCATTCAGGCGCGCTGTCAGCGATGTAAACGTTTGGACACGAGCAATGATAGGCTGGATGCCGCCCTGTGCATCATGCAAGAGAAACATTTAGAACCCAACCATGCTGAAATCGAGAGACTGCATACGCGCCGGAACCCAACGTCCAATGCGGGAACAGTTCATCTGCGCCGGTCGGGGCATCTCACCAAAGGAACTGCTAACTCCTGGTCTTTGATACCAATTCCGGCAAGCTCATCTGCGTCCTGGAACTGGAAATATATGTAAGGCTGCCTTGGTCGTGCGGCCAAGATCAAGGGAAGGTCGATATTGGTTCCACATCATACTGTAGATAACCAGGCCCGCGGCGGGAACGAGATGAAACGCCGGCCGTAACCGGACCTGGGGCGCAGCAGATGACGCCAGGACAAGTGGGCGACTATGAAGAAACCAACATCTCGTGGAACGATTCCGGTCGCATGACAGGTCGATACACCTCGTAGGCGCCCAGGCGGACATGCGGCCCTTTAGAGAGGGTCCAGATGCAGACATTGAATGGATGAGGGATGAGGGATTTGGCTGCTGCATATCGATCCGCGAGCCCACGGAGCGGGCTGGGCTGGGCCGGGGCAGAAGCGGATAGAAGATATAACTCGAGCCCCTTTGCTGCGTCACTCGACGTACGAGGAGAGCTTCCCCCTCGTTTCGCGTGGGGTTCGTTTCTCTAGAAGTTGTCGACTACCGAGATCCGCAGTCGTCTGTAGCAGGTTCACTGTCAGCAAGCGGTGTGATCCGTGCGAAGAGTCATTGGGAGCAACACAATCGAGGCAAAATGTCTGTTCCTAACCAAGCATTCGAGCAGGAGCCATCCATCCCCTCGGGACGTACCTTTTTGGCCCTCAAGGCCCAAACCATCGACTGCTCCTCATTGGAAGCGAGTTGGAGACCACCAACGGACCGTTGAAGAAGAAAACACTCAGAGTGACAAGTCGTTCAAGATGGCCAACCTGCCCGAGGAGATGAAGGCTCTCAGGTGCGTCTTATATGCTTGCCTCGTGTGTGCCCCGTCGAGCCCATCAAGGTTAGACCTCAGTGCCCATTTTCGCAGTCTTCAATTCAGGAACCAACCATGGTGTCAAATGCCAGGTATGAGAAGCCCGAGGATTGGTCCATTGTCAAGGTCCCGCTCCCTGAGCTGCGCGACAAGGACGTTCTGGTCCAGGTAAAGGCCTGTGGTGTTTGTGGAACTGCTATGTCTGACGACTACCCTGTTGCTGCGCAAGGTGAGAAATGCAAGAAATACTGCCCTTTTGTAGATTTGGTACGAAATCACGGAGGTGAGAATTCTGCGTCATGGGTCAAGTCTACTCATCATTTTTTTGGGGGTTGAAACAGCACATTCACGAAGGAGAGTTTATCGCCAAATTTCCCCTGATTTCGGGGCATGAAACTGTCGGCGTGATTGCCGCCGTTGGAAAGGTATCGTGACCGACCTTTTCCTCTTTTTATTTTTGTTCTTTCCACCAACAGAAAGAGAAAGCTGACGTTCCGGGCGGGACGTCACCCGATTCGAAATCGGCGACAAAGTTGCTGCCGACAATAGCGAGCTTTGCAAGGAGTGCTTCTACTGTCGTCGCGGTGAGCTATTGCTCTGCGAGAACGTACGTGCCTCGGCTTGAGATGGATGCAGCATATCAGAAGCCCATTCAGTTGACCATGTATATTACATGTACACTAGTTCAATGCCCACGGTGTCACCATGAACGGCGGTTTTGCCGAATACTGCGCCTACCCTGCCGCCAAGGTTTTCAAGTTCAAGAACCTGAGCTGGGTTGACGCAACTCTTCTCGAACCCGCGTCTTGTGCCGCCATGGCCTCGACAAAATCCGACCCAAGCTTGCGTCTCACGTCCTGATGTTTGGAGCCGGTCCTACCGGTCTGGTGAGCTCGTTGAATTTTCCCTGCGGCGCGCCATCTTTTGTCTCTCTCACACGCTCTTAGATGCTGGCTCAGCTTCTGCGCCAAAATGGATGCTGCCAGGTTACCATCGCCGCTCCCAGGGGTTTGAAGATGGATCTCGCCAAGAGCCTTGATGCTGCCGATACTTGCATCGGGCTGTCCCGAGACAGCCCCGAGGTACAGTTTGAGCAGCTCAAGGAGGACATAACCCGTACGGCCTTGACATTGGTACGTTCTCTCGTGTCGGACAGCGGCGACGCGTGCGCATCCCGTACTGATCATGTGACAGTTGTTGAGGCTACTGGTTCCGTCAAAATCCTCGAGGACGCCATCAACTACGTCCGACGCGGTGGTACTCTCGTTGTCTGCGGGTATGTTACACGCTTTTCTGGGGAGCAAAGACATTAGGTGTCAGGAAATTAGCTAATTCGCAGTGCAGTAGCGTCTATGCCAGCGCCGCCAGGGTTGCCTGGCCACCGGCCAAGATTTTTGGCGACGAAATCACCATCATCGGTTCCTTTTCCGAGACCTACATGCTCCGTACGTCTGACACTGCCCAGCAGTTGACTTTCCTTTGTCTCAGTCGCCAACACGCATGATGCCCTGCAGCCGCTACAATCGACTACATCGACTCCGGAAAGGTGAAGACAACGGGCATTGTTAACAAGACCTTTAGGTTGGAAGACTTTGGCAAGGCGCTACAGAGCATCAAGGACAAGAGCGCCATCAAGGCTGCCATTGTTTTTGACTGGAGGATGTACTAAATTAGAAGAGGGGGGGAGGGGAATAAAACTCTCTACGAGACTGGATTCATCTGCATACATGTCCCCAGACTAGACTAGGACCAGACTAGACGCTCGTGAGTGACACCTATGCAGATCAAAGGGACAAAATAAACAAGGAAGCAGAAGTGTTGGTGAAACCATATAGCTGTGCTTTTTACCGGGTGCGGACAGGCGCGGACATTCAGATGATCTGTTCAGTGACGAACTATTACGAGAGATTTGCGCTTGCGATTTGCTGTTGAACCGAGTTTCGTCAACCGAAAAAAAAAAAAAAAAACAATCGATGAGAAAAAGCATCACAGTGGCTGGGTGGCCCCCAAACATTGAGTTGTCGGTCGGTTTCAGACCTGTTCGTCTGTGGCACGACGGAAAAGGCCTTGGGAAGCGACGTCAAGCTTTGAAAATCAGCATCAGCCAAATCGTGCGGACAGCAACAACTCCTCAAGGACGGAGAACCGGATCATCGGTTGCAGTATTCGGCCCTTGTACGATGCCTCTTGTTGTCGAATGACTCGCTTGCACAAAAGACTCGGGTTGACGGGTGCCGCAGTTTTCGCTCTTGCACAACCTGCCTCGTGTGCTCGTAGAAGGTACCAGGACCGAGACACAATGGAAGTAGTCGAGTAATCGAGACGCGAGAGCAATCCATGTGGCCAACAACGACCGACCGAATGGTCAATGTGGGGGTGGGCACGTAGGGAAAGAAGTGTCTTGGACTCTTGGTCGCCTAGGATATGGAACACACCCGGCCTGTTTCTGGCCATGTAGAAGCGATGGATGATGGTTGGGGCAATGGGAGCAGGCTTCTTTCAGGCTGCACTGCACGGCCCGTGCATGTCGACGTGTAGCCGCCAGCTGTGGGGCTCTCCGCCCGCTGTCGACATCTCCAGCTGTGCATTGCATTAGGTAGGCAGGCAGGTAGGTACTTGGCAGGCAGGTAGGCAGGTAGGTACTTGGCAGGCAGGTAGGAAGTAGGTAGGTAGGTACTTGGCAGGTAGGTAGGAAGTAGGTAGGTAGGTACTTGGCAGGTAGGTAGGTAGGTAGGTAGGTACTTAGGTAGGAACAAAAGTTAAAAAGCTTTCCGACATCTCACTTGCCCATCTGCGGTAGATCGCCATGGGTTACGAAGACATACAGCATGCCGCATCATCTCCTCCTGCTTCCCCGCTGTTGCCGCCGTAAATCTTGCATCCCGCAAACAACATCCACACACAAACAGACGGAGGCTTCGCCTCGGCTCTCTGGCACCGCTCGAGCCTGCGTATCTTTGCCCGACAGGATGCAACAGCCGCTACTGGATATCCTGCCAAGATAGCTGTCGTCGTGCTTTCCTCGACCCTCCTAAATAGCACCCCACCACCGTTGCATCGTGTTGAGTCTTGTCTTGACCGGGCTCGACGCGGCAGCGACTGCCTTCAATCAGAAGGTCAGGCTTGCCCTTGCCATCTCTGGCCTCGTGCTGTTGTTGACGAGAGCATGGCCTCTTCGTCTTCCCGCAGCCGGTCACGACAATCACCCCGCGACCTCGTTACACGGATACACACCGACGCTCTAGAGACACCCACGACACTGCTGGGTGCCATCGACATATCCAACAGTCGAGCTCTTGAGGAATCAAGTTCTTCCGAGTCCGGGCTCAGACCAGGTAGCAAACCTGCAAAGTTTCCTCCTCGACATGCACGATCGATCAGCAACCCATTTCCGTCCTTTCTGAACGGCTCATTCTGCAAAAAGGCTGCAACAAGCCAGCCGGATGCGCATGGACTCAGGGGTGGTCATATTGACGTCGGCACCATGGCGGGATCGAATGTTGCGAATCCGACGCATAAGAGGCATCAGGCTAGCAGCAAGGACTTTGCTACGGGCAATTGCATGACGTGCGGATCTTTGATGCGATGGCCCAAAGAGCTCAAGGTGTTCAAATGCACCATATGTGCGACCATAAATGACCTGGTCGCCTCTGGTGGCGATGCAGGCAAATCGGGAGACCGAGAGAGGCGAAGAGACGGTGCTTCACTGGTCTCGCCCGAAAAGACGACATGTACGTGCTCCTCACAAGGTTGAATTCATCGGGCGTTGTTTTTGTCTTAACAATGGTCTCTATTCCACCAGGCCACGCCATTTCGGTGCAGCACTTTCGAGGCGTCGCGAGGCAATGTATCCATTCCTACATTTCGAGCAAGTTGGTTTCCGAGCCAGCTGCAAGCTCTGGCACGTTGGCCTCGGACAATCACTCCGGCAACGGTTGTCCACAGCCTCAAGCCCGACAGGCCAGTCACAATGAACTTCGCGAGCGCAGCCTCGGCGTAGTTGGAGACGGGAACTACAACCCCAAATATGTGTTTGAGCATCAGCCGACGCTCAAGCCAAACCCCTTCCGGCCGAATCCCGCAACAAGATCATGCTCGTCCACATGCCCCGAGAGACAGCCCCGGCCAGTGCATCTCCCAGAGGCGGGTATGGTTGCGCGCAGTCAAGATGCGTTGCCGAACCCAGCATGGGAACCGAAGCGGATATTCAAGCCGTTGCACGATTGTATCACGAAGGCCTTCAGCTCGTTTGAATCGGTAAACTCTTCCTTCATGTTACATCAACCTGGCCACAACGTGGGTGTCACGGAGAAGGTTCGACGCAAGCCTTTGCCTTCCAGAGGGAGGTCAGCCTCTGGAACAAATTCGGGCAACTTCAGGGATGAAGGCCAAACAGTCAACGCGATTGACGAAATTGATGCCAAAATGCTACTCTTGGGCGATGTTGCCGAAAATGGCTTGTGGTGGACGGGTGGTCGGTCACAGCTTACACCAAAGAAGCCTGTTTCATCGCCTACTAATCGATCTCAGAGCCCTCAAAGGAGAGCAAATACGGCCAAGAGTCCCAATCTTGACTGGGAAGAACTCGAAAGCTGGTATGACGTGGCTGTGAACCCTGCAGAGTCTTGGTTCAGCGTGTACCAAGACATCTGCAGGAAACCGAATGCAAAGCCTCGATCGCGACAAGATCTTCAAATCTTGGAGCAAGAGCTGCTGCAGGGCCAGTCACATACACAGAGAGTGCTGTTGAAGGCTATTGAGTCGTTGCTGAAGAGGCCTGGGCGCCCTCTTACCTCTCACACCGACATTCGCTTCCTTTTGATCATCGCAGAGAACCCCTTGTTACATCCCGGTGCCACGCTGTTTGGCGGCATCCTGCAACCTGACGTTGTGGCTCCTGTCCCAACATCTGTTGCATCGCCAGCTGCTGCGAAGAGCAACGTCTTGCCAAGCTCTGGGCTTCTGTCTGGCCAACATTCAGGTATTGTGAAACGAATCATAGGCCTGCTGTCCAACTCCCCAACTGAGTGTCATAATCAATTCATTACTTGGTGTACCAAGTTTGGAAGCCAACGATTTACTCGAACCAAAGATCTAGTGTCTGGATTCTTGAGTTATCGGTTGCTGAGACAGATAGACAAGAAACACAACGCCGAGGTTGATATCACGGCTGGCTTGATACCTGAGCTGCGCACCGGACGCTCCGCTGGTGCCGGCTTCTATCTTCATGACGAGATTAGAGCAGAAAGCGCCTCGAGGAAGAAGGAGCCCGAGCAAAAAATCGCATACACTGAGGATTGGCAAATCAAGGCCGCTTCTCGTGTGCTTGCACTCTTATTCGCGGCCAACAATTATTCAGGACCGAATCACGGCTCTGCCGCTCTGCTGGGCGGCAACGTTGCTGTCGGATCAACTCGTCAGTATGGGCCATCGGGTGGGCAGCTTCTACCAACGATCGACTTTTACAACTCGATGATTGATTATGCCGACCTCGTGAGCGACTTTGAATGCTGGGAATCCAGGCGGACCAAGTTTTCTTTTTGTCAGTACCCGTTTCTGATGAGTCTTTGGGCCAAGACTCGTATTCTGGAACACGACGCCCGCCGCCAGATGCAGATGAAAGCGCGAGACGCGTTTCTCGATAGCATCATGACCAACCGAAACATACGGCAATACCTGTCTCTTAGTGTCCGCAGAGACTGTCTCGTGGAGGATAGCCTGGCGGCCGTGAGCGAGGTTATCGGTAGTGGGAGCGAAGACATCAAAAAGGCCCTGCGCATTACGTTCAAGGGCGAGGAGGGAATTGATGGTGGCGGGTTGCGTAAAGAATGGTTCTTGCTTTTGATTCGGGAAGTCTTCAACCCAGATCATGGTAAGTTGGCTTTTTCCCGGTTGATACATGAGACATAGCCCGGGCTCACTCTTTGGTGTGAATAGGGATGTTTCTGTACGATGAAGACTCCCAATATTGCTACTTCAATCCGAGCACCTTTGAGACATCGGACCAGTTCTTCCTGGTGGGTGTAGTCATGGGTTTGGCGATTTATAACTCTACCATCCTCGATGTTGCGCTCCCACCTTTTGCCTTTCGCAAGCTGTTGGCCGCTGCTCCTGCCCATGGCCTGGGAATATCGTCCCGGCCTCGGCCTTGGATGCAATATACACTGGACGACCTGGCAGAATACCGTCCCAGAGTAGCTCACGGACTCCGGCAGCTTCTTGATTTTGAAGGGGATGTGGAGAATACCTTTTGCCTGGACTTTGTCATTGACACGGAGAGGTTCGGCACTACCGTCTCCATACCGCTATGCCCAGGAGGCGAGCGAAAACCAGTCACCAATAGCAACCGGCGCGAATACGTCGACCTTTACATCAGATATCTGCTAGATACGGCAGTGACACGGCAGTTTGAGCCGTTCAAAAGAGGGTTCTACACGGTGTGTGGGGGAAACGCATTCTCCCTGTTCAGGCCGGAAGAGATTGAACTTTTGATCCGAGGCTCAGACGAGGCCTTGGACATTGCGGCCCTGCGAGCCGTCGCCGAGTACGACAACTGGGGCCATTCTCACCCAGATGACAATGTTGACGTGGTTGTCTGGTTCTGGGAAACGTTTCAAGAGGCCACACCAAAGGACCAACGCAAGCTGCTGTCATTCATAACAGGGAGCGATAGAATCCCGGCAACGGGAGCAGCTATGCTGCCCATTAAGATTTCGTGCCTCGGCCAAGACAGCGGTCGGTATCCAACAGCAAGGACATGCTTCAATACGATATCTCTGTGGGAATACGGGTCAAAGCAGAAATTAGAGAAGATGTTGTGGAGGGCCGTTTTTGAAAGTGAAGGATTTGGGCTCAAATAGATTGACTTTTGTCGTTGGGCATACCTTTGGCATAAGCAGGGAAGTTGCATTTTACACGTATATATATATGGTTGGTGTCTTGGCAGAAAGGATGCCATTGCGTGGGTTTTTCTTTTCTTTTCTTTTCTTTTCTTTTCTTTTCTTTTCTTTTCTCTTCTTTTTTTTTTGGCCAAAATTAGGATGCATTTTTGGATGTATTCGTAGTGGCGTCTGGCTTGGGGCATTGCAAAGGCTGGCAAGTCGTTTGGGTCAGGGGCAGGGACAGCAGGAAACAGAAGGAAGGGTACCTTAATTTGAACAAAGTTTGTCGGGCCTTTAAACAGCAGTGAATAGAATCGTGGTACATTCCATCACGTTACACCATCTCACCTGTCCCACGTACTTTTAAAAGCATCAATATAATTTGAGGTTCACTTTGTCCTGTCATTCAAGACAAAAATGTTACACTATTAGTACAGTCCCTCTCCCTCCCTATTCTTTTTCCTTTTTTTCTTTTTTTCTTTTTTTTTCCTTTTTTCCTTTTTTCCTTTTCTGTTTTTATTTATTTATTTTTTACCAAGTCCCCTCCCACCACCCACCACCTGCGCCTCCTCCTGCTCAGCCATCCCCCCCGCCGCCCTCGCCCTCTTCAACATATCCTCCTCCCGCTTCTTCTCGGCCCTCAACCGCCGGACTCTCTCCTGATCAACGTCGGCTTGCCTCCTCATCCCCTCGAGGAGCTGCATCTCGGCAATTTCCTCCTTTGTGGGCTGGACGGGCACGGCGCGCGTCTCGGCGAGGAAGTGCTCCAAGATTTCGGACGAGTGCTTGTTTTCGAGGTCGATGGTGACGGTTCTTTCGTGGGGGCCCGGCGGTTGGGCCTTGTTGGAGTTTGTTTTGCGGGTGGAGGTTTGTTGGGGAGGGGGGGGTCCTTCTGTGGTGGTGTTGGTGGTGTCGGCGGGGGGCTCGGTGCCGAGGTAGATTGTTAGGAGGGGGTGTTTCATGTTTTGGTCGTGGCGGTTGAGGATCATGGGGATGGAGGGGTTGTGGTATTTTAGGCGGGGGAGGTTGTCGCGCCAGAATTTTCTGGAGAAGGAATGGGCGTTAGTATTTGATGGGAGAGTTGTGGACGTATATGTGCGTTGGTATTTGATGGGAGAGTTGTGGACGTATATGTGCGTTGGTATTTGATGGGAGAGTTGTGGACGTATATGTGCGTTGGTATTTGATGGGAGAGTTGTGGACGTATATTTGCTTGCGATTGCGCGTGTCTGTGAGGGTGTGTGAGTGCGTCGGGATGTAGGTGCTTCGGCGTACCTTGCGCCCATGTGTCCGCGGTCCATTTTAAAGGCAAAGTCGAGGTGTATTCTTGTGATTTCGGGGGGGAGGATGGCGGCGCCGGGGCCGCAGCGGAGGGTGATCAACTAGAGTTGTGAGTCTTTGTTTTTCCATTTTCTTTTGTTTGTGAATTCCTAACAACAAAAGGCTGCTCAGGTGGTACGTTTTTTTTTTTTTTTTTTTTTTTTGGGGGGGGGGGGGGCAGTTTACCCGCTGATGTGAAGATGTTAGCTGGGTTATTGGGACGGGCAATGAGGAAGGGCAGAGGCGTGGGGGGAGGGGGGTCGTGCCTTTCTGAGGAGATTGAGGCGCTCTCCTAGTGACCTCATTGTGAGGACCTGGGGCTGCGTCGGTCGTGATGCTTTTTATCGACCCGTGGTGTTGTCGCGAGGAAGTGTATGCAGGTCTTTTTTTTTTTGACATACCCCGGACCAAGATGCGCGGACCGGCTTTCATCCGTGGGCGTGTCGCACTTGAAGTAAAGGTTTGGTGGGGCTTATGACGCAGCGCGCGAATGCAGACCCTGGAGTTTGGGAAAAAAAAAAAAAAAAAAAAAAAGGTAAGGAAGCAGAGGAAGAGCTTCAAACTTTGCAAATTTCATTTTTGAAAAATTCTGTCCAGCGCGCACAACGCACCATGCATCGTGTGGCGACGGCACGATGGCTGAAAAGGACGCTGAGGATAGGAGACATTCTTACTGGTCCTCCTGTGTTCCTGTGTCCTGCGATTGGACTGGCTCGGGCTGGCAGTTTCTCAAAGTTTGCGAAGCCGACGACGCCTCAACAGCGGTCCAACCACACGGATGCGGCCGCCGCGACGAGCGCACTTTTGAACGCGGGCAGAGCTGAAGCTGTTGAGGTGCCGGAGGGTCTCGTCCGGACACTGCCCGTTACGTGTAGCGGGTGCGGAGCGTTTGCGCAGACGGCGGATCGGCACCAACTCGGATACTTTGGCGTGCAGAGCAGGAGAGTGCGCCAATGGCTGCATCCGCGGAAGAGCAAATCCCGCGAGGAGGACATCGCGGAGGACCAGATGGTGAACAGTGTCCTTCAGAGCTTGGATCCGGGGAAGCTGCAGGAGCTGGGGCTCAGCGCCGAGGCATTGATTGGGGATGGCGATGGCCTGGCTGCGGCAAGTAGGTGGACTCGAGGACGGACAAACAAACAAGCAACTGGGAGGGCAAGCAAGGTAAAACCACGAGAGGCTGACGTTGGGGAAAAAAAAACCAGGGGCCATGACGGAGAAGCCGCCTGTTTGCGATCGATGCCACGACCTGACGCACCACAGCACGGCGAGCAGCACGGCGGAAGTGGCGATGCACCATCCGACGGTGGAATCGCTACGCGAGACGATTGAGGAGTCGCCGTACAAGTACAACCACATATACCATGTTATCGACGCGGCCGACTTTCCCATGTCGTTGATCCCGCGACTCAATGTGCTGTTGGGCGACATTCCGCTGCGGTCGAGGAACCGCCGCTCGCGGTCGGGCAAATACCGGAATGATGGCAAGACGGAGATGAGTTTTATCATCACAAGGAGCGATCTCCTGGGGCCTACCAAGGAGATGGTGGATTCCATGATGCCCTACCTGCGGGATGTGCTGCGCGACGCGCTGGGCCGACCGGGCGGTCGTGTGCGGCTGGGCAACTTGAGGTGCGTGAGCGCGCGGCGGGCGTGGTGGACGAAAGACGTCAAGGAGGATGTTTGGAATCGTGGCGGCGCGGGGTGGATGGTGGGCAAGGTGAACGTGGGCAAGAGTCAGCTCTTTGAGGCCATCTTCCCCAAGGGGCGCATGAGCGAGGGCAAGGCGAAGACGACGGATTGGGCGTCACAGGCCGGCAACATGGCGGGGCTTGGCCGTCGAGAACCTTTGGATGATTCAGACGTGGGCGAGCTGCTCCCCCCGGCGCAGCCCGCGACGAATTACCCCGAGATGCCGGTCGTTTCGTCCCTCCCCGGCACGACGGCATCGCCGATCCGCGTCCCGTTCGGGAACGGCAAGGGCGAGCTTGTTGATCTTCCGGGCTTGGCACGCAGCGACCTCGAGCTGTTCGTCAAGGAGGAGCACCGGCAGTCGGCGCTGATCATGAAGAAGCGCATCGTGCCGGAGCAGCTGACGGTCAAGTCGGGCAAGTCGGTGATTCTCGGCGGGGGGCTCATCCGCATCACGCCACGCACGCCGGACATGGTCTTTCTCATGTACAACTTTACGCCCCTGGAGGAGCACGTCACCATGACGGACAAGGCGATCGCCTTCCAGGAGCAGACGCGCGAGTCGGTGGGCGTGGCGAGCATCGTGGTGCCGGGGGTGGGGGACAAGATGAAGCGGGCGGCGACGGTCAAGCTCCGCCATGACGTGACCAAGGCGCGGGCCGGGCCGTTGACGCGCAAGAACGCGGCCGGCCTGCAGGTTGAGAGGCTGCCCTTCCGGGTCGTATCCGTCGATGTTGTCGTCGAGGGAGTGGGGTACGTCGAGATTGTGGCGCAGGTACGGAGCCGGGACTATGAGCGGTGGTCTGGCATGGAGCGGGAGAGGGAGAGGGCGCTCGGGCTCGGAGACACCGGTTACGATGATGCCGATGCGGCATCTTGGTCGCGAGACGTCTCGGGGGGAGACCCTGTCCGCGACGAGGCAGCCGATCCCTTTGCGGCCATGATGCGGAACCGGAGGGACGGCCCGGGGGAGGTCCGGCGCGCGGAACGGAGGAGGGGGGTCGAGGTGCCGGAGGTGGCGTGGCCGGCCGTGGATGTGTTTACGCCCGAGGGGCGCTTTGTGGGCGTGAGGAGGCCGATCCAGGGGTGGGTGCATAACAGGCCGAGGGTTCTGGCGGAGCACAAGAGGGCGCGGCCGAGGCGGAGCATGCGGGGGGTGAAGAAGAGGGCCAAGACGGGGGAGAGGGGGGCGCGGCGCGGCTAGAGCAGGGGTGGTGGGCGAAGGGGGGGGATATGTCCGCCGGAGGAGGGACAAGCGGAGGTGGATCAAGCAGCCCTCGTGGCGGCCCGGATCTACCAGCACCACAGAGGCGTGTTCCCCCCCGGGGGGCCCCGGCCGATGCCAGGACAGGATGCGGGCCTCTGTGGTGCCGCCGACACAGGGGGGGCAGCCGTGAGGATGGAGCTCGTCGTGTCTGATGCCTGGTGTTGTGTGTCGGATGACCAGGCTGGGTGGGACGCGCAAGTCTGTCTGGCGCACGTGTGCGTCGCGTGTACGGCCTCATCTACATACAAGTGTTTGGTTGTTAGACGACATGGTGCCACTGTTGCCCGTCGTCGACGACGACGACGCAAGACGTCGGAGTCTCTGCCGTGGCGTTGAGGCGAAATGGCAGCCGACGACGGCACGTGAAAGGGAGGCAGGCATCCATTGTTGCACCAAAAAAAAAACAGGAAGAGCGCACACAGCCACAGCCCCCCTCCCGCCCATCAGCCAGCGCGGACCCCTCGAGATTGGCGGCGTGCGCTCGTGGCGCTTGTCCCACTTGCCAGCTCTGGGCGCTCGGCAAACCCGCACCAGGCTTAATCATGATTCATCCCGTGACAATCAGCAGAAAAGGGAAGGAAGAGGTCGCCCCTTTCAGCCCGACAACGAACCTCGCCAACCTGTGATAATCAGCAGAAAAAAGAAAAGGTTGCCCTTTTAGCCCGATAACGAACCTCGGCTCCCCGTGATAATCAGCAGAAAGAGGAAAAGGTCGCCCTTTCAGCCCACGAACCTCGCCTCCCCGTGATAATCAGCAGAAAGAGGAAAAGGTCGCCCTTTCAGCCCGACAACAAACCTCGCCACCCAAAGAAAACAAAACCCCGGTACCGCTGTCAACGAACAGCATCCGCCACGCGCACCGCACGCCGGACCAACACCCCTGCCGCCGCCGCCGCCGCACCAATGGCCGAGCCGGCCACCTCCCAACGAAGCAGCGGGCCCCCGTCCGCGCCCGCGACCACGGCGCCGACGCAGACGCAGACGCAGACGCAGCCCCGTCCGGAGGGCTCAAGGCCACGAGTCTTGCGTCTACGGGGGCAGCACACCTCGACGGGGCGGTCGGTGCAGTGGGCGGAGGATGTGGTTGATAATGAGGGGCTGGGGAGGAAGAGTTCAAAGGGTGGGTTTTCCCCGTTCTCCCGCCCCTTTCCCCCCTTCCCCCCTCTTCCTTTTCTTTCCGTCGCAGTTCTCTGCTCTCTTCCTTTTTCTGTTCTCGTCTGTCTTGTGTGCAAAGATGGCTGATGCTTGCGCAGTCTGCTGTATATACCACAAGCCAAGGGCGGTAGACGAGTCGAGCGACGAAGACTCCTCCTCTTCCTCGTCAGACAGCGAGGCAGAGTCGGGGGAGGAGCGGAGAGGAAAGGCGCCCGCTTGTGGGCATGGGCATGGGCATGGGCGGGAAGGAGGAGGAGCGAGGCGGGAGGAGGGGAAGGGGGGGGGGGACGAGAAGAAGAAGAAGAGGGCGCCGGGTCCGAACGCGTATGAGAAGGTGCCGAGGCAGAACAAGGCTGGTTCTTGATGGAGGATGGCGGTGATATGAACAATACCGGGAGGGACGAGGACGAAGGCGTTTTGGGAACATTGACGAGGTTTTCCTGACCAGGAATACGGGGGGCTCTGTGTGTCTTGCGTCGATGAGAGGGTGGGGTGCTGGTCTGTATACACTTGGCGCGCGACAAAGGGTGGCTTCTTCTTCTTCTCGTTTCTTCATCTTCCATTTTTTTTTTAAAAAAAAAATAGTTTCCTTTATCTTTTCTTCTCGTCTTTGGAAGAGATGTGCATCATGGCTTGCGGGTGCATGCAATACCAATGTTCAGGGTGGATTGCTTCTCAGCATTGGGACGCGGGGAGGGGGAGGAGCAGAAGTGGCTGTTTGGTTGCGGGGGGGGTGATTTACACTCTCAAGTCCGCGGCAGGTTCTTTGGCTGTACCGTTCATGATGCATCACACCGCTTCCTCTGCTTGTGGGTGTGTAGCGGCAACAACGCTGCATTGAGGTGATGGGGGGTCATTTCATGAAACGGAGGACATGATGGCGCGCCCGTTTGTGCCTCCGCTTCCGCTTGCCGAGCAGGCGTCTTGTGTGATGACTAATCTATTCTGGTGTTTCTTTTCTTTTATAGTTTTACTTCTTTTTCTTCTTTTTCTTCTTTTTTTTTTATAGTTTTACTTCTTTTTCTTCCTCCTCTTCTTTTTCTTTCATGGTTTTAATTCTTTTTCTTTCACGGTTTCAATTCTTTTTCTTCCTCCTCTTCTTCCCGTTACTCACACCGCATGCCAATGGACGAATTTTTTGCCCGGGGGCGGAGAAGCGTGGATGGCTGGGTCTACGCACATTGAGACGGGGTCTCGATCTACAGGATGCATAGGCTGAGCAACGTCGGCAATGGCAAAATCATGCACGTTGACGAGCATACGTGACATGCTCGTGTCTTGGCACGAGATTCACCGGCGTGGCGTGCCCGCGGCGCGGTTTTGGACCGGACGCCGCGGACTCGGCTTCAAGGGAGGCACGGAGACGTACACACGTGGTGAATTAGCGGGCACTAGAAGGCTATGAACGCAACACCGCCGGAGGCGGCAAGGGTCCATTTGATGCTAAATGTGAAGGAACTCGGAAGGAATAGGGGGGGATGAGAGAAGAAACGTGTTTGTTTTTACGTCTTTGTCTTTTTTACCTTTTTTTTTTTTTTTTTTTTAGTTTTCTTCCTGTTTTCTTTTCTCCTCTTTTTCTTCTTTAATTCCTTCTCTTTTTTTCACACAAGACTTCTGACGTCCAGCCGCATCTCGGGTCGGCGGTGATTCGCGGACCTGAAACATGACCGACAAGCGGCGTCCACAGAATGTCATGCTGTTACAAATAGGATCTGCTAACAACCTTGCAGAGAGATCCCGGGGTTCTCCGGGGGCTCTGGCTGGGGCGTGTCCCCGCCATTGTCTGTCCGAGCAGATCAGAAATGCCACGCCCAACAAGAGAAGAAAAAACGGTAATGGCCATGCCGCCAGTGGTCGGTCCGGAGACGGCGTCCCGAGGGATGTGCCATGCATTGTTGATGGCCGCCGCGCCGTCTCTGATCCTTGGGGCGATGGGGAAATGGCTAAAGAATCAGGATGGGAGGCAGTCGCGCGCTCCGTCTCCGTGACCGGCCATGTCTGTGAAGAGGACGCTCTTTTGTTCTTCTCTCTCCTCCTTCTTTTTCCTCGCCCAGGCCCTCATATTCCTCTTCGTCCCGTCTCTTTCCGGGTTTGCCATTTCTCCTTTCACGTGTTCCCCGGGTCGTACCCGCGGTGGATGCGGCGCCACGGCGAGCCTCTGTTCTCCGGTTCTGCGAATCGGGTCATTCGTTTTACCTAGGAGTTGCTCGTCATCGGCCTGTTTCTTGGCTGGCCTGGGAGAAGGGGGACGCACGCAGGCACATGCATACATACATGCATACATTAAGTACATACATAAGTACATACATACATTAAGTACATACATAAGTACATACATACATACATACATACATACATGCATGCATACATACATACATACATACCATTCGTACAGTACATGCAGCACAGTACAGACCTGCCTATTTGACGCCAGTCTATGACCAAGCCAAATGACAAACAGACGTGTGGTGGGTTGATCTGGGCGCGAGTGACGCCACCTGCCCTGGTGGGGCAAGCTAGGGCGGGGCACGGCCTGTCCACAGACTGCGCCGACGTGACCTTATCTGCTGTGGACCGTTCCTTCTCCAGGCCCGTCGTCTCCTTATCTTGTCCGGCCCCCGCGTGCGTCCAGCTGGGCCAGGTGCGATACCGTGGGATCTGCAGGCACGTACTGTGCCGGTGTGCCGAGTGCGGGCTCGTCCAGTCAGCTCCCTGGTCAATGTTGCTTATCTCTCCAACTCGAGTTGTTCCGACCACTCACATGCCGGCCCCGCCGGTCCGTCGAATGACATTTTCCAGCCTGTGAATTAAAAGCCTCGCCTGCGGCCCCAGAGACTGACTCTGCTTGCCGCTTTAAAAAAAGGAGCCTCCCCGGATCTCCTCGTCTTGCAGCTTACCTTTTCCTGTTCCAAATTGTTTGATGACCATCGACGGGATACCGTCTGCCTGGCATTGCATTCTCACCAGATCGTACGAATTACACTCGACGCAAACACCACACAACACCACACCACACCACACGCGCACGCACACAAAAACCACACAACACCACACACACACACACACACACACACACAACAAACCACACACACCACACACACCACACACACAACAAAACACACACACACACACACACACACCACACACACAACAAAACCAC
>AFQZ01000562.1:0-32067 GCA_000222935.2 Aciculosporium take MAFF-241224 | reverse complement strand
GCAGTACCGGCTCCAAAGGTGATAGTCCTTTGGTTAGAGGAATGCTTAATTGTAAGGTTCTTTATGATTTTTATTAAAGCGTTAACTTAGCCTTGGCCAGCAGTTGAAATTCCTGATGCTCTTATATCTAGGAGTATACTATAAAATGTATCCGCTATATATTTTGTATTTATAAGATACACATGTTGTTAAGGTTGTTTATTAGTATTATGGTCATAGGGGTCTTTAAGAAATAAGGCATGTTTAAAAGCATTATTCTATAAGAAGTTTATAGTTAATTAGGAAAAGAGTAGGGGATTTAGTGCTTATGTAAAGAATACTGTAAAGGAGAGAGTATTACAAGCCTTTTTGTCGTCTGGTTTCTCTTTTTTATTAGTAGTAAGGAAAGCAGTGTTCTAAGCGGCTTTTTTGTGTTTATCCTTACTACTATTATTAGTAGCAGTAAGTTAGGCTATTTCGCCTTTATAGGCCTGTAGGAATGCATAGTATTAGCATTTAGAGGGTAGTTTTTAGTGTTTTCTGTTATTCTACTAAGTTGCTTTTGCTTTCTTTTGCTTAGAGGCAGGATGGTTAGTTAACTAGTATTCTTCTTTATAGCAGATAAAGCATTTCTTTAAGCTCGCTCTGGCTTAAGGTTTTTTATAATATATAGCTTGTAAATAGCATCAGTCTGTGAACATTACTATATTAGTGTTTTAGTCTATAGACCGGGTAATAAGGGCAGTTGAATTGTTGTTAGTAGTTGTTAGTAACTAACTTATAGAGGTTAGTGGTATGTCTATTGCTGAGAGGTAATTTTAAAGATTACTAACAAATCCTTTAAAGGTTGGCACATTTCTGAATTTAGCATTATAGAAATCGTTGTTATTTTCTATTGCTTATCGTACTTAATAAAGAAGAATTGTATCTTGTTTAAGAGGGTTATAAAGGCTATTAAATATCTTTATAAGTTAGTTAAGAAGAATTTCTAAGCATTCTAACTTATTTTTTATTAGATGTTCCATAATAATATAGCGAAGGCATAGATCGGCAAATTGTGTTTTATAGAAGCTCTTATTCTTAGGTGTTTTAAAGTAATTCCTGATATTCTAAGTTATCTCCTTAAATGGGATTGTCTTTGCTCTAAAGTATTTAAGGAAGTATATATAGGCTTTACCTTAAAGCATAATAGGGAAGGCTTTTAGGTAAAGTAAGGGGGAAACTCCTACTTAAGAACATTTCTATTTAAAATATAGTAACTTTTTATTAATAAAGTCATACACTTCTTTAGAATATTATTCTTCTTTCTAGTAAAGTCTCTTAAGAGTATTAAGGGCTTTTTAATTACTGTTAGAAAGTGTTCTAGTTAGGGTTTATGGTTCTGGGGGAGGGTCTTTAGTTAAATAAAAATCTTTATTATTAGAGTTCTTGTTATCAGAAAGTTCAAGTTATTAAATCTCTTTTTCTTTCCTAGTTACTTTTTCCAGCAAAGGTTTATATTCTGTATTAGGGTTAATATTTAAGATATTAATAAGATCTTTAGAGACATTCGATCTTAATCCTCTGGCTGTTTTAACACCATTGTTATTAAGGTAATCACAAAGGGTATACTTAAGGTTATTATTAATTTTATTAAAAGTATCCTTTGTCTAATTTTCATAATCTCGCTAGAAGTTAATAAGGAGATTATGCCCTTTTCCTTCGTTAAGAATATAGTAGTTAATCGTATATATAATACGGTTATTAATCTGTTGTTTAGTAGCTGTATTAACATTAATGTTATTAACTAACTTAGTCTAATTAAAGGATAGAATTAGACAGTGCTTATAAAGTTTTTAGGGTAGGGTGCTCTTTAGAAGTTCTCTTTTATAAATATCCTTTTAGAGTTATTTATTGAAATTATTTATTTTTCCTTGGCTTGAAGACATTTTAGTATTTTGGGCTTTGTGTTTAGTATTAATTAAAGCGGTTGGCATTGGTTCTCCGTGAATAATAGTGAAGATCTGGTTTTAATTATAAACAAGTAACAGTTAATAATAAGGGAGAAGATCCATAAGAGTTAAGTCTTTTTATAATCGTGAACAATTTAACAGTTAACGATTTAAAGAAATAATCCTTTAGTTAGTACAACATTAGAATTTCTTATAGTTATGTAAGTAAAAGTATTTAGATAAGTCTCTTCTAGGTATAACCTAACAAATCTGTGGTTATTAGTAACTACTAATTAGTGTTAGTAACGCTTAGGTTATAAGTATGCTGCAGTATAAATGTAGGGGGGGGGTTTAATAATTAATTTATCTATGTCTCTAAAAGAGGGGAAGAAGCAGGCTATGATGCAGAGGTATGGTATTATGGCCACGGTACGGCCCTAGGTTATATAACCTGTAATCCAGCCAATTAGGGTGCATGCATTCTGTGTGCAACCCATAATTCCTAGTTAATATAGCGTATCCCTTCTATTATCTATACAAGCGATTCCGACACTTGCAAATTCTCTCTTTATTGAAGAAAAAGAGGAATTGCTCTAAAAAAATACATAAAACGCCCTAAATAATCAGATATTAACAAACAAGTAATAAAGCGAAAAACATCCTTTAAATGAATGACTTTTGTTAGTCTAGGCCGAATGGTTATGGAGGCAAAGAGTGTTGTAGGGGGGGGGCCAAAGAGTGTAATTCCCGCGTTTAATCCTACCAAATTGGGCGCTTATAATCGCGTTTGAATTCATTAAATTTAAGCTCTTTATCAGGCGCTTAATTTGTCGTTAGATTTGGTAAGGAATTAGGACTTTTTTATTCTTTGGCGGCTCTGGCGGCGGCTCTTGCGGCAATTCTCGTAACAGGTCTTTTAACCCATCCTTCCATACGGATTCGGGCTTTATTCTTCGTTATAAAGGTCTTAAGAGCTTTATTTAGTAAAGCTTTTGTTATTATATCTACAGGATTATTATTGCCATTAATCCAGCATATCTTAGCCACTTCCCTCCTCTTATATAACTGCCATAAAGCTATAATATTAATCATTAGCCTCTTTTCCTTTATTATCCCTAGCTTAATAATATATTTATATAGTAAGAAAGAGTTAGTGCATATTATTGTTAGAATTTTTGGCTTGTTTAATCGGTTGGTAATGATATTTAGAGTAGTGCTTATTGTATAGGCAATATTAACACCTTAAACCATCCTATATAGCTCGGAAGCTAATGCACTTCTTATAACTCTTTTAGATTTTATTAAGCTATATGTTATGATATTTCCTCTGAGGGTGAATTCAGAGGTATTGTTATTCTTCCTTTTATTGCCTAGGATGATTATATAGCCTAGTTAAGAGCTAAGGTCTTTATTATTTGCAAAAGAACCGTTAATAAAGACATAAAGAGCGGCGTTTTCTAGCGAGAGAGATATATATTAAAGTCCACGGTCTTAATTGTTAATTTACTATTAAAGTCTTTTATTAAGCCTTAAAACATTGTCAGATCCTGGATGTTAGACTTAGGCAGTAACGGAAAGATTATAAGATGCTTTAGGTTAATATATTAGAGCAATGTATACTCCTTGTGCTTGCTATTTAACATATTTTGCTTAGTCGGTTAGGTCATTAACTTATAATAGCTTCCTTCCTTATTCCTTTTGTTATAAAAAGAAGGTATTATTATTAACTTCGCTTAAAATGCAACCGTTGAACATTAACGGTATTAAAATCGTTAACCTCTCTTTTAGCTTTGTAAGGAATTCGGCGTTTTTTAACTTAACCTCTTTATAATTAAAAAACTTAGCATTGCTAAGTCCTAAGGTATCATTTGTCTGCATTCTAATGATTCTAAAACATAAGCTTTTGCTAGAAGAAATAAGAAGATAAGGGTCATATATAGAGGTTATTATCTGTAGTCTCTGATAATAATAATTAAAATACGTTAACTATTAATGTATGCCAGCCTTTGCTATTCCGTATAGCGGCTTAATTATAACTATAATAACGTCTGGCAGGTAAAGGTGTGCAATTTATGCTGGAAGCTTTGCAAGAATTATGCAATTAAGCTTTGTTTATAACTGCATATATGCTTAGGTAATATCCCTTAGCTAAACTATAATGCCTTCCTTTTTTAATAAGGGAGTAAGGGCAATAATGAGCCTTTAACTAGCTCTCTAAATTGTTAGGGACTGCGTAAGAATAACCTCTTTCCTATAGTTGCTATAGCCTTAGATAACACATTATAACTTTTTATATAGGGAGTTAGTTGCCTTGCCTTTAACTTCTCTTACTATTTGCAAGCTAAAGAGTCTTTTGCCTCCATGCCTTTGCAGGTTGAATTTTACAAATTCGAATATATTCCTTACTAGCAAAGCATTAATCTTTGCTTTATTAAAGAGTTTGAAAGGTTCTCTGGGTATATTGATTTTTCCTTGCGCATAAAGGTTAATTGTAAGTTAAAAATCAGCCTTTTCTTTTTTAGTAAGAAAAGCCTTTGCTTAAGGGTGTTTCCAGAGTCTTCCACGTCCTCTTTATAGTGGAGTTATTAGGTTATCAGGGGGGTTTTTGTAATTTTTATTACCTTAAACCAGGTCTTCCTTATAAACCAGGTCTTCCTTATAAGAAGATTCCACCTCTAGTAAGGTTATATATAGTTTAATAACTATAGACTGAAACTTTATAGGGCTATAAGGCATCTTAATAATACAAGTCTCTCCTTCCATTAAGAGAAGCTTATAGGGGCTAGTCTATTTGCCTTTTTTATAATAAACTTATACATTAGAATTTAAAGGAAGAGTGTGTATAGGTAGGGTTATTAGGCTGTTATGGGTATTAAGAGCATTATAGACTTAGCGTCTTGCAAGACTATGTCTTGCTTTATCTATTGCTTTTTAAAGTATCTTAGCTCTTTAGGTAACTATAAAGCTTAGGGGGGAATCATTTGTCATCCTTAAATAGGTTCTAAAGACTAAAAGGGTAGGAATAAGACTATTTAGACTAGCAGAGTCATTAACTGCTTTAACAGCCATTTAAAGTATCTACTCTTTTAAGAGAAGACCATTAGCTTTGGTCTTAATAATATTATATGCTCTGCAAAGAGGGGCATAATATTACTTAAGTTTTCCGATGCTATTGTGAGCCTTAACAGGGACTTCGTCAATATTAATTAACAATAGTTAAGCTAAATGCCTAAATTCACTAGAAGCAAAGTTTCTTCTAGCATCATAGACTATCTAGTCTAGGGGTCTAAGATATATATTAATCTAGCACTCTTTAAGGGCATTCTAGATATCTCGAGCTTTTTGTTATTAAGGTGCAAGAAAGCGGGCAGCTTAAAATGATGTTACTAAATCTATAATGTGTAGGACCAGCTTCTTGTTAATTTGCATAATATTAACAAGGACCTTATAGTTAAATTCAATATTGTCTTTAAGAGTAAATTTAAATCTACTCAGAGCTTTCGCGTTTATCTGGCATTAATAGCAAGCATACGTGATTTTCCCTATATTAGCCTTATTGAATTCTTTACCAGCCCTGGCAAGAAGGTTATTTAATCAGTCGATTAACGGATGACTAAATTAGTAATAAAGTTGACGGATTTTAGCTTTAGAAAGCATAAAGATAGCAGGTTCTTAAGAACTGGCTGTCTACTAAGGATGTCCTTATTTCCTAATAATAGGTACCTTTTTGTCTCCTTAGATAAGAAGATTCTTAAGATTGTCAAGTTTAACACCTATTCTATCCATGTTTGTAATAGAATATAAAAACAGTGTGGCACTATTAAGCATATAGAAAGGTATTATACTAAAAATCGTTAGAAGCTTTAAAATACTAGTTAAAGTCACAGTACTGGCTCTAAAGGTGATAGTCCTTTAGTCAGAGGAATACTTAATTGTAAGGTTCTTTATAATTTTCATTAGAGCATTAACTTGGCCTTAGCCAGTAGTTGAAATTCCTAATACTTCTATATCCAGGAGTATACTATAAAATGTATCCGCTGTATATCTTATATCTATAAGATACATGTGTTATTAAGGTTGTTTATTAGTATCATAGTCATAGGGGTCTTTAAGAAATAAGGCATATTTAAAAGTATTATCCTATAAGAAGTTTATAGTTAATTAGGAAAAGAGTAGGGGATTTAGTGCTTATGTAAAGAATGCTATAAAGGAGAGAGTATTATAAGTCTCTTTATTATCTGGTTTCTCTTTTTTATTAGTAGTAAGGAAAGCGGCGTTCTAAGCGGCTTTTTTGTGTTCGTCCTTACTGCTATTATTAGTAGCAGTAAGTTAGGCCATTTCGCCTTTATAGGCCTGTAGGAATGTATAGTATTGGCGTTTAGAGGGTAGTTTTTAGTGTTTTCTGTTATTTTACTAAGTTGCTTTTGCTTTCTTTTGCTTAAAGGCAGGATGGTTAGTTAACTAGCATCTTTCTTTGCAGTAAATAAAGCATTTCTTTAAGCTTACTCTGGCTTAAGGTTTTTTATAATATATAGCTTGTAAATAGCATTAGTCTATAAACATTACTATATTGGTGTTTTAGTCTGTAGACCAGGCGATAAGGGCAGTCGAATTGTTGTTAGTAGTTATTAGTAACTAACTTATAGAGGTTAGTGGTATGTTTATTGCTAAGAGGTAATTTTAAAGATTACTAACAAATCCTTTAAAGGTTGGCATATTCCTGAATTTAGCATTGTAGAAATCGTTGTTATTTTCTATTGCTTATCGTACTTAATGAAGAAGAATTGTATCTTATTTAAGAGGGTTATAAAGGCTATTAAATATCTTTATAAGTTAGTTAAGAAGAATTTCTAAGCATTTTAACTTATTCTTTATTATATGTTCCATAATAATATGGCGAAGGCATAAATCAGTAAATTATGTTTTGTAAAAGCTCTTATTCTTAGGTGTTTTAAAGTAATTCTTAATGTTCCGAGTTATCTCCTTAAATAGGATTGTCTTTGCTCTAAAGTATTTAAGAAAGTATATATAGGCTTTACCTTAAAGCATAATAAGGAAGGCTTTTAGGTAAAGTAAGGGGGAAACTCCTGCTTAAGAACATTTCTCTTCAAAATATAGTAACTTCTTGTTAATAAAGTCATATACTTCTCTAGAATATTATTCTTTTTTCTAGTAAAGTCTCTTAAGAGTATTAAGGGCTTTTTAATTACTATTAGAAAGTATTCTGGTTAGGGTTTGTGGTTCTGGGGGAGGGTCTTTGGTTAAATAAAAATCTTTATTATTAGAGTTCTTATTATTGGAAAGTTTAAGTCGTTAAATCTCTTCTCCTTTCCTAGTTGCTTTTTCTAGCAAAGGTTTGTATTCTGTGTTAGGGTTAATGTTCAAGATATTAATAAGATCTTTAGAGACATTTAATCTCGATTCTCTGGCTGTTTCAACACTATTGTTATTAAGGTAATTACAAAGGGTATACTTAAGGTTGTTGTTGATTTTATTAAAAATATCCTTTATCTAATTTTCATAATCTTACTAGAAGTTAATAAGGAGATTATGCCCTTTTCCTTTGTTAAGAATGTAGTAGTTAATTGTATATATAATATGGTTATTAATCTGTTGTTTAGTAGCTATATTAATATTAATGTTGTTAACTAACTTAGTCTAATTAAAGGATAGAATTAGATAGTGCTTATAAAGTTTTCAGGGTAGGGTGCTCTTTAGAAGTTCTCTTCTATAGACATCCTTTTAGAGTTATTTATTAAAATCATTCATTTTTCCTTAGCTTAAAGACATTTTAGTGTTTTAGGCTTTATGTTTAGTACTAATTAAAGCGGTTAGCATTGGTTTTCTGTAAATAACAGTAAAGATCTGGTTTTAATTATAGACGAGTAACAGTTAATAATAAGGGAGAAGATCTACAAGAGTTAAGTCTTCTTATAATTATAAATAATTTAATAGTTAATAATTTAAAGAAATAATCCTTTAGTTAGTATAACGTTAGAATTTCTTATAGTTACGTAAGTAAAAGCATTTGGATAAGTCTCTTTTAGGTATAACCTAACAAATCTGTGGTTATTAGCAACCACTAATTAGTGTTAGTAATGCTCAGGTTACAAGTATACTACAGCACAAATGTAGGGGGGGGGTTTAATAATTAATTTATCTATGTCTCTAAAAGAGGGGAAGAAGCAGGCTATAATATGGAGGTGTAGTGTTATAGCCATGGTACGGCCCCAGGTTATATAACCTGTGATCTAGCTAATTAGGGTGCGTGCATTCTGTGTGTAACCCATAATTTCTAGTCAATGCGGCATATTCCTTCCATCATTCATACGAGCGATTCCGACACTTATTATACCCCTTAATAGCTACTTCTGCCTTATAACCCTATTTATTAGGTATACCTAAGACTTAAAAAACTCTTAGCTAAGGACCTGCTTTCTTATTATATAGTTTAAGCTATTAATAAATATATAAATCTAAATTTTCTTAGAGATATTCTTAGGTAACTCTCTCTTTATTTTTCTTTAAATCTTAATAAATATTATAAATAGCTAATTATCTTATTACTATAACTTTAGTAATAACTTTATTGCTTTTAAGTAGTATATATTCTTATTTATTACTCTATCATTTAGTTATATAATAAAGTTCTTTTAGCTATAATTATTAAAGTTTATAATATTATTTATAGCTATATATTTATTTTATTATTACTTTGCTTTCTTTACTAAGCAGCTGCTAATATAGGCAACCTTAGTTAAGTTATCTGTAAAGGTTACTTTATTTATAATAAAAGCTATGTTTAAGTTTATAAGGAAGGATTATAAGTTCTTATAGCTATTTTCCTTATAAACTAAGGCTTTTAATTATACTTTTATAAGGCTATGTTATAAGTAAGTTACTATTAATTAGTTACTTAAAGTATTTATTTAGAAAGAAGCAGTTAAATTAGGCTTTTTTAGTATAGTTACTAAGGGGTTTATTAAGTCTTATTATATTTTTTTAAGTTATATATACTTTTAAATAAGGTATAGCTTTTTTATAGCTTTTTTAAGTTCTTAATCTAATTTTTTTTCTTTATTAGCCTATATATTAATATCTTAAATTTAGGTGTACTAGGGTTTAGGCTAATAATACTAATTACTTATAATATTATTAAGGTAAGTTTATCTTATTTCTATAGGTTCTTTTATTTTACCCTTTAATATAAGTACTAGGGTTTTTAGCTATAATATAATATCTTATACTATAATAATACTAAAGCTACTTTTATCTTTATTATATTTATTTAATACCTATATAGTTACTATATTAATATAGCTGCTTACTTATGTGTTTATTCTTTAAGTTAATATCTTTATTAAGCTAATAGTTTATTATTTTTATAGGAAAAAGCAAATATTCTATTATAGTTAAAGGTTTATTAATAAAGTAAAGGCTATAGTTAAGCATACTTAAAGCTAAATAGCTATAAATAGGGTTAGTAATATAAATATTATATTTACTAGCCTCTCTATCTCTTTATAAGGCTTATCCCCCTATATACCTATGCATAGCTAGGGCGCGGCTCACCCTAGTGGGTTTCCGTACCCTTATGCTCTTGTCTTGTGACTCTCCTGACAGCACCCTTCCTTAAAAACTTTATAAGCACTACCTAATTCTATCCTAGAATTAGATTAAGTTAGTTAAAAATATTAACATTAATACAGCTACTAAACAATAAATTAATAACCATATTATATATATAATTAACTATTATATTCTTAACTAAGGAAAAGGGTATAATCTTCTTATTAACTTCTAAAGGGACTATAAAAATTAGACTAAGGATGCTTTTAATAAAAGCAATACTAATCTTAAGTATACCTTATATAACTACCTTAATAATAATAGTATTAAAACAGCTAGAGGATTAAGATTAAATATCTCTAAAAATCTTATTAATATCTTAAATATTAACTTTAATACAGATTATAAACCTTAACTAAAAAAAGCAACTAGAAAAGGAAAAGAGATTTAATAACTTAAACTTTCTAATAATAAGATTTCTAATAATAATAAAGATTTTCATTTAACTAAAGACTCTTAACTAGAACTATAAAACCTAATTAGAATACTTTTTAATAGTAATTAAAAAGCTTTTAATACTCTTAAAAGACTTTACTAAAAAAAAGAATAATATTCTAAAGAAGTATATAACTTTATTAATAAGAAATTACTATATTTTAAAGAGAAATATTCTTAAGTAGGAGTTTCCCTCTTACTTTACCTAAAAGCCTTTTTTATTATACTTTAAGGTAAAGCCTATATATACTTTCTTAAATACTTTAGGATAAAGATAATCCTATTTAAGGAGATGACTTAGAATATTAGAAATCACTTTAAAACACCTAAGAATAAGAGCTTTTATAAAACATAATTTACTAATTTATACCTTTACTATATTATTATAAAACACCTAATAAAGAATAAGTTAAAATGCTTAAAAATCCTTCTTAATTAACTTATAAAGATATTTAATAGCCTTTATAACCCTCTTAAGTAAGATATAATTCTTCTTTATTAAGTATAACAAGTAATAGAAAATAATAATAATTTTTATAATACTAAATTTAGAAATATGCTAACCTTTAAAGGATTTATTAGTAATTTTTAAAATTACCTCTTAGTAATAGATATACTACTAACCTCTATAAGTTAGTTACTAATAACTACTAATAATAATATCCTTATTACCTAGTCTATAGACTAGAATACTAATATAGTAATGTTTACAGACTAATAATATTTACAAGCTATATATTATAAAAAACCTTAAGCTAAAACAAGCTTAAATAAATACTTTATTTACTAAAAAAAAAATATCAGTTAACTAATTATCCTGCCTTTAAGTAAAAGAAAGTAAAAGCAACTTAGTAGAATAATAGAAAACACTAAAAACCACCTTTTAAACGCTAATACTATGCATTTCTATAGGCCTATAAGGGCAAAATAGCTTAACTTACTGCTACTAATAATAGCAGTAAGAATAAGCATAAAAATGCTGCTTAAAATACTGCTTTCCTTACTACTAATAAAAAAGAGAAACTAAATAATAAAGAGGCTTATAATACTCTCTTCTTTATAGTATTCTTTATATAAGTACTAAATCCTTTACTCTTTTTAGTATTAACTATAAACTTCTTATAAAATAATGCTTTTAAATATATATTATTTCTTAAGAACCCCTATAACTATAATACTAATAAAACACTTTAATAACATATATATTTTATAAATATAAGATATATAGTAGATATATTTTATAGTATACTTTTAAATACAGGAGCATTAGGAATTTTAACTACTAGCTAAGGCTAAGTTAATACTCTAATAAAGATTATAAAGAACCTTATAATTAATATTTTTTTAACTAAAGAACTATTACCTTTAGAGCCAGTACTGTAACTTTAACTAGTATTTTAAAGCTTTTAATGATTTTTAGCATAATATCTTTTTATATACTTAATAGTACTATATTGTTTTTATATTTTATTATAAATATGGATAAAATAGGTATTAAACTTAATAATCTTAAGAATCTTCTAATCTAAGGAGATAAAAAGGTACTTATTATTAGAAAATAAGGACATTTTTAGTAAATAGCTAGTTTTTAAAAACCTGCTATCTTTATACTTTTTAAAACTAAAATCCATTAACTTTATTATTAATTTAGTTATCTATTAATTAACTAATTAAATAACCTTCTTGCTAGGGCTAGTAAAGAATTTAATAAGGCTAATATAGGAAAAATTACATATGCTTACTATTAATGCTAAATAAATACAAAAGCTTTAAGTATATTTAAGTTTACTTTTAAAGATAATCTTAAATTTAACTATAAAGTCCTTATTAATATTATGCAAATTCATAAGAAGCTAGTCCTATATGTTATAAATTTAGTAATATTATTTTAAGCTACTTACTTTCTTAGACTTTAATAACAGAAAGCTTAAGATATCTAGAATACCCTTAAAAAGTACTAAATTAATACATATCTTAGACCCCCAGACTGGATAGTTTATAATATTAAAAGAAACTTTGCTTTTAGTAAATTTAGGCATTTAGCTTAACTACTATTAATTAATATTAATAAAGTCCCCGTTAAGGCTTATAATAGTATCAGAAAACTTAAGCAATATTATGCCCCTTTTTATAAAGCATATAATATTATTAAGACTAAAGCTAACGGTTTTCTTCTAAAAGAGCAGATACTATAAATACCTATTAAAGTAGTTAATAAATCTGCTAGTCTAAATAGCCTTATCCCTACCCTCTTAGTCTTTAGAACCTATTTAAGAATAATAAATAATTCCCCTTTAAGCTTTATAATTACCTAAAGAGCTAAAATACTTTAAAAAGTAATAAATAAAGCAAGGCATAGTCTTATAAGGCACTAAGTCCATAATACTCTTAATACCTATAATAGCCTACTAACCGTGCTTATATATACTCTTTCCTTAAATTCTAATATATAAGTTTATTATAAAAAAGGCAGATAGACTAGCCCTTATAAGCTTTTTTTAATAAAAGGAAAGACTTATATTATTAAAATACCTTATAGCCCTATAAAATTTCAGTCTATAGTTATTAAACTATATATAACCTTACTAAAGGTAAAATCTTCTTATAAGAAAAACCTGGTTTAAGGTAATAAAACCCATAAGAACCCCCTTAATAACCTAATAACTATGCTATAAAGAGGACATAAAAGACCCTGGAAACACCCTTAAGCAGAGGCTTTTCTTACTAAGAAAGAAAAGGCTGATTTTTAACTTATAATTAACCTCTGTATATAAGGAAAAATTAATATACCTAAAGAACCTTTTAAATACTCTAATAAAGTAAAAATTAATGCTTTACTAGCTAGAAATATATTTAAATTTATAAATTTTAACCTATAGGGTTACTATTAATATACCAGTTAAATATACAGCTCTTATACTACTCTCTCTTTATGTCTCTTATAGCAAGGCCTTTATGCCTTAGAATACTATTATATATACCACCTTATTAGCACTACTATTACTCTGCTTTTTTTCTGCAAACTTATTTAAGAATATTAGTAGGTATAATAACTATGCCTTTACTATAGCTGCTTTTAAGAAATAGTCTGGTCTTTAAGATAGTTTATTAGCTAGGTTTAACTTCCCTAGCCTATACTTAATTATAAAATTATATAAATAAAGTTTATCTAATACTATAACCTATTTACTAGAAAGCTTTAGTTTTATTACTAGGTATTTATAGTTTAAGTAATTAGTAATTACTTTTATTAAATGCTATAAGTAAGATAGGTAATATCTCTATATGCAAAAAGCTTCTTATATAGCTAGTAGCTTAGTATTAAATGTTATATAGTAGAGTTTAGGACCTAACAACTTCCGCAATATATACGTAACTAGGTGCTAATTACCTAGCACTAACATCGCTAATACTACGCTAATAGCAAACACTAAGGTGTTTATTTTAACTTAAAGGGTGTGATGGATTTGAGCTCGAAGCTCGGATCTACACAGCCGGAAAGCAGAGGGCTTTATGTAAGCAATACGCAAGCGGCTCAGGCCCTAATTATATATATAATTATAAAGGAAGGGTTACTAGAATTAGATAGATCTTTTCCTTCTCTTTTTCTTTATAAATAATATTCTTCTTTAAGTTACTAGCTTTATAGTTACATTCTAGCAAGACTATAATATATATTATTTATTTTTTTATTATTTACCCTAAAAACCTTAATAAATATAATATAGAGGTTATACCTATAGTAAACAGGATAATAATAAATGTAATATAATATAACACTATAGCTAACCTAGCTAAGACTAGTGCTATATAGGAGCTGCTATACCTTTAAAGTATAGTAGTAGTATAGGAAATAATAAATAAGAATATAGTAAGTAAAATTACTAAGCTAAAATAATAGCTACAAATAGCATCTACTTTAGCCGCATTTTCTAATACTAATATAAGCACTTTAGGTATAAGCAGATAATAGGTGGCCTTAATAAAGGCAAAACTAAAGAGAAAATCTATTAATATAAGTAACCCTTATAAGGGAACTAAATTAAATATCCAGTATAAAGGAGCCTTTTAGCTTATAAACTTAAGGCAAATAGTGCCTTTATTAGGAATAATTAAGATAAATAGTGTTTTATTTACTAATGCTTATTAACTTAGGTTTAGGCTTAGGTTTTACCCTTCTTTAAAGTAAGAGAATTTATTAATTATACTCTAAAGAGGTTCCTAATATATCTTAACACCTTATTCCTAAATCCTTATTAAGCAGAGTATACTACTATTAAACTAAATTAGGTTAAATAATAACCTAAAGAGAAATTTAATAATTATTTTATCTGCTTTAAGTAAAAGCTAGTCTTAGTAGGAGGATATTATTAGGCAGAATTTATTAAACTATCTAAATTATATATAGCTTTAAATAAGAAGATATAAGACTACTATATAAAATATAACATCCCTTATGTAAACTACTTTTAGATGGTAGAGAGATTATAAAGCATTGCTTTTAATCTTAAATCTTATAAAATAGAAAAACGCTTAAAGGCTTAATACTATATAATAACCAGATCCCCTTTAGCTATATCCTAAAATAGGAAAGGTAATATAAAAATAACAGGTATAAATATTATATTTTCTTTTAAGTAGTAAAAGATATATACTAAGTAGGTTTTAATAGAGGAAATATAATTATAATATAATAATAAATAGTGCTTATACTATGGAATTACTAGATATTAATTAAAGGTATACTGCCTTCTCCCTATACGTCCTCTAAAGACTAATATATACATAGTTAATATAACTATACCCTAGGTTAGGTTTAAAGTTAAAGATAACTTAAAAAAAGACAGCCCCTAAGCTTAAGGCTTAGTAAGGGAAAGGAAGATAATAGTTAGCTACTATAATTACTATAAAAGGCATATAAATAAATAAAAAAGAAAATAAACTCTAATCCCTTTTTACTACTAGTTTTATTTAATAAAAAAGCCTTTATTAATATATAAGTAAATAGTAGGTATAATAGCTATGCTACTATAAGTAAATCTTTTATATAAAGTATAGGGTTTCCTATGTTCTTATTAGCCTAACCTTAAATAATCTAAATAGCTATTTTTATTAAAAAGCAAGGCTAGAATAGCTACTATTAAGGCTTAACTATAATATCTAGGGTTACCTGGTTTACTGCTAATTTAAATAGCTAGAGTTTTCTAGTCTTAGTATATATAATCCCAGGCCTTACCTAGTTATATATCTTAGGAACCCTATAGTTAAAGTAATATAATATTATAATTTATATAGCTTAAGAGTTGCTTATAGTCTGTTTATTAAGAAACCTTTAGGTATAAGTAAAATTTACTAAAAAGGTAGTAACTTTAATAATTATAATATTAGGCTCTATATATACTAAAATAGCATAATAAGTAATAGTAAAGAAAGAAAAAGATATATAATTTTTAGCTACTAACTTATAAAATATAACCATAATACTTAATATTACTACACCTAAACCAGACCTAATTAGAATGCTTTTAGACTGCCTGCTAGAAGAGCTTTAGGATTTTAAAGACCTATTTAATAAGAAAAAGGTAAATATATTACTACTATATAAAGGAACTGTAGACTATTATATTTATTTATAAAAAAACCCTAATAATATAAACCTTAAGCTTCCTTAGACTCCCTTATATAATATACCTTAGAAGCAGCTCTTAAAGATATAAAAGTAAATAATAAATCTTATAAATAAAGGTTAAATATAAGCTAGCTCTTTATTAGCTAGGGCTTTAGTCTTACTTATTAAAAAGGCAGGAGGGGGTTAGTAATTCTATATAGACTATTAGGTATTAAATAAAGTTATAGCTTAAGATAGGCACCCCCTTTTTTTAATTAAAAAAACCCTTTACTCCCTAGCTAAAGCAAGATACTTTACTAAGCTTAATATTTATATAGCCTTTTATAAGCTATAGGTTACTAAAGGAAATAAGTAGTTAATAGTGTTTTAGATATAATTTAGACTCTTTAAGTAGCTGGTTTACCTTTTTAGTTTAGTAAGGGTGCCTGCTACTTTTTAGTAATATATTAACAATGCCTTAGGGAATATATTAGGAGACTTTATAACAGCCTATCTAGATAATATCCTTATTTATACTAAGGGCTTTAAGAAAGACTATATAGTAAAAGTATAGGAGGTCCTATAATAACTAAAATATACTAAGCTATACTTAGATATTAATAAATATATGTTTATAGTTATAAAAGTAAAGTACCTAGGTTTTATTATAAAAGCTAGAAAGGCTATCTGCCCTAACCTAGAGAAGATTATAGCTATTTAGGATTAAAAGTCCCCTTAAATAGTTTATAGGGTATAAAGCTTTTTAGGCTTTATAAATTTCTATTAAGAGTTTATTAACAACTTCTTAGACCTTACAGGCCCTTTAACTAACCTTACTAAGAAGGCTGCTAGGTTCTACTAGTCCCTAAAACGTAAAAAGGTTTTTTAAGCACTTAAAGCCGCTTTTATTTTATTTCTAATCCTTATATAATAGGATCCTAACTTAGAGATATAAGTAAAGGCTAACTCCTTTAATAAGGCTATAGGCAGATGCCTCTCCTAATGTAATTTAAAGGGAGTATAAAGGCTAGTAGCATACTACTTAGCATAGCTAATAGCTATATAGCAGAATTATATAATTTATAATAAGGAGCTCTTTAGTATTATTTTCTACTTAAAGGCATAGTTAGCTAAGCTAAGAAGCATAGCCTAGCTGTTTATAATCCTTATAGATTATAAGAATTTAGAATATTTTATAGCCCCCTGGGAGATATTTAAAAGATAAGTAAGATAGGCAGAAATATTATCCCTTTTTAACTATTACTTATGCTATTACCTAAGTATATAGGTAGGTTGTTTAAATGCTTTGTTCTAATAAAACTAAAATTAGAGAAAAAGAGAACAGCTAGTAGGTTATATATTTTGCCTAATTTAAGGGATATTAAAGATAGTCTAAGAGCTAGAAGCTAATACTATAAACCTGGTTAGGGTGTAAATAACAGGTAAACCAGAGGAGAGTAGTAACTAGGATAAGAATAACCTATATAATTTAGATATAATAGCGGGCTTTAATTTAGAGGTTTTAAGTTCTCTTCTACTAGGCTTTAATTTGTTTTAAGATAAATAGCTTTAGAATTTATAAGACTAAGGGGTTACTAAGGATAGTCTGTATTAAATTTAACTAGAAGTAGTACTAATAGTAAAGCAAAAGTTTCTTATATTTATAGAAACCTAGTTATAAATAGCAGACTATACTTTAAATATATAAGAAGCACTATAATTTTAGGGATAGCTTTAGGTTCCTTATTATAAGCCTCTTACTACCTTGCTTATATAATAGGTTTATAACTTACCTATATTAGGCTACTTAGGGTAAAATATTACCTTTTAAGCGCTATATAGGGATTACTACTAGAATAAAATATTAAAGGATATAGCATAGTATATATAAAACTATTATTACTTTAGTAGGCATAAGAGCTAATAACTTTATTAGGGTTTATTAAAGCCTATACCAGCTGTAAACCATTACTAGTTATAAATCTCTATAGATTTTATAACAGAGCTTCTAGCATATAACAAGGTATTACTATACTTTCTAATAGTTATTATAAACTATCTCTTAAAGTATATATAGCTAAAGGTAATAATAAGTATAGTAGCTAAAGTATATATAAAACGGTTTAAATATTACTAGTAGTATTTCTATAGATTCCCTTACTAGATTATTTCTAATTACGGTTTAAATTAGCTTTGTTGCTTTTAGACTATACTTTATAATTAGGTAGGTATTAAGTAACTACTATTTATATCCTATTATCTATAAATAAACAATAGTATAGAATAAGTAAATTAAAAGGTATAGGTAGTTTTACAAGTAGTTATTACTTTTTTATAGTATAACTAGGCTAACTATTTACTAGTATATTAAATAGCGCTTAATAACCAGATCTCTATAGTAATTAATATAAGTGCAAACCAGGCGCTAAAGGGCTTTAATATTAAACTAGTCTAGTGTATATTAAATAAAACCAGAAGCCTAACCTTACCTAAGGGAAGAGCTATATTATTCTTAGAATATATTTAGGAGGGAATAGTAATAGTATAAGCTATAATTAACTTTATATAATAATATTAGTAGGATATAGTAAATGTTTTCTAGCGCTTAGCAGAGCATTACTAAATAAGGGATTTTATATAGTTAAATCTTTATTATATAAAGATAAACCATCCTAGCTAAAAACTTAACTAAGTAAAGGCAAAATATAAGGTTTTAAATATACTAACTCTGCTTACTATCCGTTTAAATATCCTGCAGGGGATATACCTAGTTTTTTATATAAACCTTATTAAGAAGGCAGCTTTTAATCTACTGCTATTATAATAGCTAGCTAATTCTAGACCAGGCCTAACACTCCTGCTTTATAAAAATAATCTAGTTTTAGCAAAATATAAGATTAAGGAAATAGTAGTAATAAGAAATACCTAAGAATAAGGTAATTAACAGAATGTATTAGTTAAATAGGCAGGTTATATTTAGCTAATATAAGAACCCTTGAAAAGTTTTTTAAATATAGTAGCACTAGAGCGGTATAAGGCATAAAAGGTAATATATATAGTAATAACAAGTCTGAGAAAAGGCGTCTTAAGGGCAAGAAGGGGGCTATATAATAGATTTAAGCTTAAAGCTTAGATTTATATAGCCAGAAAGCAAAGGGCTTTATATAAGTAATATACAAGCAGCTTAGGCCCTAGTTACACACACGACTATAAAGGAAGGGTTACTAGAATTAAATAGATCTTTTCCTTCTCTTCTTCTCTATAAATAATATTCTCATTTAAGTTACTAGCTCTGTAGTCGCATTCTAGCGAGACCATAACAAAGGGGGGCTATTAAATTAAAATAAACTAGGACTAATGCTTTTAAAAACTTTTATTTTAGCATCTTAAACGCGGCTTGTACATTATAAGGTAGTTTAAAGGTCCCTTTAAACTCTCTTTTTAGAAGGTTTATTAATAGGATAGCAATTTTACTATATACCCTAATAAACCGTTAGTAAAACCCTATAAACCTAAGAAAGATTTATATATCTAGTACGCTGCTTAGTAGTAGCTATTTTGCTACTTTCTTAATATATTCTAGTTTTATATTAATACCCTCTAGTGTAATAATAAATCTAAGGAAGCTAACTCTTATTATTAGGAATTCGCATTTATTAAGGTTTATATATAGCTTTATAATATATAATCTTTATAGGACTAGTTTAATATGCCCCTTATATACAGCTATATTACTACTATAAATTAGAATATTATCTAAATAAATAATGTATATTATATCTACTAGCTCTCCTAGTATAGTATTAATATATTCTTAGAAGGTAGCAGGTGTGTTTACTAGGCTAAAAGACATAACAAGATATTTAAAATAATCATATTAGTATTAAAAAGCTATCTTCTACTTATTATTCTTACGGATATATATTTAGTAGTAAGCATCTTTTAAGTCCAGCTTTATATAAATTATTACTTTTCTTAATATATTTAATATTTTTAATATAAGGGAAAGAGGGGCCTTATCCTTCTTAGTAACCTTATTAAGGCCTTTATAATTTATATAGAAGTGTAGTTAGCCTTTTTTTTTAGTATAAATAAGATTAGTGCTCCTGCTAGACTTATTAATCTTTTTATCTAGCCTTTCTTCTATATATCTACTAAGTATTTATAGAGAACTTATAGCTTTTTCTTTACTAGGTTATAAATTAGCCCTTATAGTAGTGTTTTTCCTTTTATTAATTCTATTATATAAGTTTCCCTTTTTAAAGAGGGTAGCCTACTAGTTAACTCCTTTAAAAATATATTTATAAATTCTTTATATTCTAATAGGAGTGCCTTTATAGTAATTTCTTTACTTATTTTATTTTTATTTAGCTCTTCCTAGAAGATAAATAGTTATACTATATATTAGCTAAGAATTAGCATTATACCTACTGCTTTTTTTATATCGTAAACCTATTATAAACTAGTAACTAGCTTTAGGCATTCCCTTATTACTAGGTGTTTCTAATAACCTAATGCCTATAATAGTACTTTTAGCTTATAGTTTATAGCCTAGTTTATTTTTAGGATTAGTCCCTCCCTAGTATTTGTTATATAGTAGCAGAGTTAATAGAATTTATTATAACCTATACTGTCCATTATTTATACTACTCTGTTAATAATACCCTAGTGCTTTAATTCTATTAGTAAGGCGCTTTCTAGCTTTGCCTTATTTACTTCTACCCTACTTTAGTTAGCTTTAGATAATAAGTTTAAATATATTATTAAGTTTATTATGCCTAGGTTAAATAGTATATTTAGTACTACCTAGCTTTCTTCTTGCTATAGTTTTATCTTTATTCTTATTTAAAAGTTATTAATTTTATTCTTAAAGTCCTTAATTTAGCCTAGGGGTTTAACTATAATAATATATCCCTAAGCGCATATTATAGTTACTAGCATTATATTTAGGTCTATAGCTTATACTACTTTCTTATAATTACTATAGTATAAACTTATTATATACTTATTTAATCCGCATGTCTTATAATTAGGTGCTCTGTAATAAGGAGCAATATAGCTGTATTTTCTATATTCAAAACAGAAATAAGATTGCTAGCCCTAGGTTATCTCTCTCTTACTGCTTATTCCCTACTTATTCTCTAATAGTAATATTAACCTAGCTTATTTCCTATAGAGATAGGGTTTCTTATTATAACCCTTAATAGCTACTTTTGCCTTATAACCTTATTTAATAAGATATGCCTAAGACTTAGGGAATTCTTAGCTAAGAACCTGCTTCCTTATTATATAGTTTAAGCTATTAATAAACATATAAATCTAAATTCTCTTAGGGATATCTTTAGGTAACTCTCCCTTTATTTTTCCTTAAATTTTAATAAATACTATAAATAGCTAGTTATTTTATTACTATAACTTTAGTAGTAACTTTATTACTTTTAGGCAGTATATATTCTTATTTATTACTTTATCTTTTAGCTATATAATAAAGTCTTTTTAGCTATAAATATTAAAGTTTATAATATTATTTATAGCTATATACCTATTTTATTATTACTTTGCTTCCTTTACTAAATAGCTGCTAGCATAGGTAACCTTAGTTAAGTTATTTATAAAGATTACTTTATTTATAATAAAAGCTATATTTAAGTTTATAAAGAAGGATTATAAGTTTTTATAGCTATTTCCCTTATAAACTAGGGCTTTTAATTATACTTTTACAAGGTTATATTATAGGTAAGTTACTATTAATTAATTACCTAGAGTGTTTATTTAAGAAAAAGCAGTTAAATCAGGCTCCTTAAGTATAGTTACTAAGGGGTTTATTAAGTCTTATTATATTTTCTTAAGTTAGGCATGCTTTTATATAAGGTATAGCTTCTTTATAGCTTTCTTAAGTTCTTAGTCTAACTCTTCTTCTTTATTAGCCTGTGTATTAATATCTTAGATTTAGGTGTGCTACGGTTTAGGCTAATAATACTAATTACTTATAGTATTATTAAGGTAAGTTTATCTTATTTTTATAGGTTTTCTTATTTTACCTTTTAATATAGGTATAGGGGGTTTTAGCTATAGTATAATATCTTATACTATAATAATACTAAAGCTGCTTTTATTTTTATTAAGTTTATTTAATACCTATATAGTTATTATATTAATATAGCTACTTACTTATATATTTATTCTTTAAGTTAATATCTTTACTAAGCTAATAGTTTACTATTTTTATAAGAAAAAGTAAATATTTTATTATAGTTAGAGGTCTACTAGTAAAATAAAGGCTATAGTTAAGCATACTTAAAGCTAAATAGCTATAAATAGGGTTAGTAATATAAATACTATATTTACTAGCCTCTTTATCTCTTTATAAGGCCTATCCCTCTATATACCTATGTATAGCTAAGGCGCGGCTTGCCCTAGTAGGTCTCCATACTCTTATGCTCTTGTCTTGTGACTCTCCTAACAAAAAGGGTATAACCTTTTTATTAACTTTTAGTAGGACTATAAAAATTAAACTAAGGATGCTTTTAATAAAAGTAATACTAATCTTAAGTATACCCTGTATAACTACCTTAATAATAATAGTATTAAAATAGCTAGAAAATTAAGATTAAATGTCTTTAAAGATCTTATTAATATTTTAAATATTAACTCTTATATAGAATAAAATCCTTTACTAGAAAAAGCAACTAGGAAAGGAAAAGAGGTTTAATAACTTAAAATTTCTAATAATAAGAATTCTAATAATAATAAAGATTTTTATTTAACTAAAAGCCTTTAACCCAAACCAGAAAACCTAACTAAAATACTTTTTAATAATAATTAAAAAGCCCTTAATACTCTTAAGAGACTTTACTAGAAAGAAAAGTAATATTCTAGAGACGTATATAACTTTATTAATAAGAAGTTACTATATTTTAAAAAGAAATATTCTTAAGCAGGAGTTTTTCTCTTACTTTACCTAAAAGCCTTTCTTATTATACTTTAAGGTAAAGCCTATATATACTTCCTTAAGTACTTTAAAGTAAAGATAATCCTATTTAAGAAGATAACTTAGAACATTAGGAATTACTTTAAAACACCTGAAAATAAAAGCTTCTATAAAACATAATTTACTAATTTATGCCTTTACTATATTATTATAGAATATCTAATAAAAAACAAGTTAGAATGCTTAAAAATCCTTCTTAACTAACTTATAAAGATATTTAATAGCCTTTATAACCCTCTTAAGCAAGATATAATCCTTCTTTATTAAGTATAATAAGTAATAGAAAATGATAATAATTTCTATAATGCTAAATTTAGAAATGTGCTAACTTTTGAAGGATTTGTTAGTAATCTTTAAAATTACCTCTTAGTAATGGATATACTACCAACCTCTATAAGTCAGTTACTAATAACTCCTAATAATAATTTAACTGCCCTTATTACCTAGTCTATAGACCAAAATACTAACATAGTAATTTTTATAGACTAATAATATTTATAAGCTATATATTATAAAAATCCTTAAGCTAGAATAAGCTTAAAGAAATGCTTTATATACTATAAAGAAAAATACTAGTTAACTAATTATCCTGCCTCTAAGCAGAAGAAAGCAAAAGCAACTTAGTAAAATAATAGAAAACACTAAAAACCACCTTTTAAACGCTAATACTATGTATTTCTATAGGCCTATAAGGGCAAAATAGCCTAACTTATTACTACTAATAATAGTAGTAAGGATAAGTATAAAAAGGCCACTTAAAACGCCGCTTTCCTTACTATTAATAAAAAAGAGAAACTAAATAATAAAGAGGCTTATAATACTCTCTCCTTTATAGCATTCTTTATATAAGCACTAAATCCCCTACTCTTTTTAGTATTAACTATAAACTTCTTACAGGATAATGCTTTTAAAAATGTATTATTTCTTAAGGACCCTTATAACTATAATACTAATAAACAACCTTAATAACATATATATCTTATAAATATAAGATATATAGCAGATATATTTTACAGTATACTCATAAATATAAAAGCATTAAGAATTTTAACTACTAGCTAAGGCTAAGTTAACGCTCTAATAAAAATTATAAAGAACCTCATAATTAAATATTCTTCTAACTAAAGAACTATTACCTTTAGAGCTAGTATTACAACTTTAACTAGTATTTTAAAGCTTTTAATAATTTTTAGTATAATACCTTTTTATATGCTTAATAGTACTATACTATTTTTATATTTTATTATAAATATAAATAGAATAGGTATTAAACTTAATAATCTTAAGAATCTTTTAATTTAAGGAGATAAAAAGATACTTATTATTAGGAAATAAGGACATCCTTAGTAAATAGCTAGTTCTTAAGAACCTGCTATCTTTATGCTTTTTAAAACCGAAATCCGTTAACTTTATTATTAATTTAGTCATCCGTTAATTAACTAATTAAATAATCTTCTTACCAGGGCTGGTAAGGAATTCAATAAGGCTAATATAGGAAAAATCATATATGCTTGCTATTAATACTAAATAAACATAAAAGCTCTAAGTAGATTTAAGTTTACTTTTAAAGATAATCTTAAATTTAACTATAAAGTCCTTATTAATATTATATAAATTAATAAGAAGCCGGTCCTATATATTATAAATTTAATAATATTATTTTAAGCTACTTACTTTCTTAGACTCTAATAATAAAAAGCTTAAGATATCTGGAATACCCTTAAAAAGTGCTAAATTAATATATATCTTAGACCCCTAGACTAGATAGTCTATAATGCTAGAAGAAATTTTACTTTTAGTAAATTTAGGCATTTAGCTTAATTACTATTAATTAATATTAATAAAGTCCCTATTAAGGCTTATAATAGTATTAGAAAACTTAAGCGATATTATGCCCCTTTTTATAAAGTATATAATATTATTAAGACTAAAGCTAATAGTTTTCTCTTAAAAAAGCAGATACTATAAATAGCTGTTAAAGCAGTTAATAACTCTGCTAGTCCTAATATCCTTATCCCTACCCTCTTAGTCTTTAGAACCTATCTAAGGATAATAAATAATTCCCCTCTAAGCTTTATAATTACTTAAAAAGCTAAGATACTTTAAAAAGTAATAAATAAAGCAAGGCGTAGTCTTATAAGGCGCTAAGTTTATAATACCCTTAATACCTATAATAGCCTAATAACCCTGCTTATATATACTCTTTTTTTAAACTTTAATATATAAGTTTATTATAAAAAAAGCAAATAGACTAGCCCTTATAAGCTTCTCTTAATAAAAGGAGAGACTTATATTATTAAAATGCCTTATAGCCTTATAAAATTTGAGTCTATAGTTATTAAACTATATATGTTAGAATCGCTTCTAGGAATACAATTAACAATAACACCGCGGATACGACGCGGTATTACGCCTAAAACGGAAAAGAAGCATAGAATCAGATTCCTTATTATTAATTACCCCCCCTAGTAATAGCGTATTATATAAGGGAAGTAAGCAGTATAAGGGGCATAATAATTAATAAATTTTTACATAGATTTATAACTAATAAAGGATAAGGCACTACTTAGAAAGAAATATAGTATTAAGAAGAGAATTCTAGAGTAGTAGTAGTATAGGAAAAACTAAAGAATAAAATGAAATTACTAAAGGAATTAATAATAAAAGTTATTTTAAAGGTAGAAATAACAGAAGTATAGGCTTCTATTAGAATTATTATGTAAATTACTATAGATATAAGAGAGGAGATAGCCTAAACGAGAACTAGCACAGAAGGCCTACAGGCTTTAATTATAAAAGCAGTTAATAGCAAGGTAGAAACCATGGTTAAGAAGGCTATTAAGAAGGCAATAAAGGCTATTCCTAGGACTAGATTAGTAGTTAGGGGGACTTAGGCAATTATTATAGCTTATAGAGCTATAGAGCAGAATATAATAATTCCTTTAGCCTAAATAGAGGGTATAGCAATACTGGCTTGCTATTACTAGGAAGTAATAGTAAAGGGAAATACTATTAGCAAGGCAGTTAGGAACAGATTGCTAGGGGAGATTATAAAGGCAGTTAATAGCGCTATTAGCATAAAGAAAGCAGTAGTAGTACACTAACTACAAAGTAAAGATATAGTTATTATATTTACTAAAGCAAGGAGGAAATAAAAGGAAAACATAGCCTAGGTAAGAGTTACCTTTAGACCTAAGGCAGAAGTAAATAGGAAGATGTTTAGTATAATTATTAAGGGATTCCTAATATAATTAACAAACCATATTATAACTAAGAATATAAGGAAGAACATTAAAAAGGAGAATAGTTTAAATATATTAAAGATAACAGTATAGAAGCTAAAGGGAACAGCAATAAGGGTACTACTAGTGGTTAGTGTTAAGGGCACTAAGGCAGTAAACCGCCTATGCTATAAGGAAATAGTATACTAAGTAGAGATTTTTAATGCTAAGCTATATAACAAGATGATCCACCTAAAGTAATATTATAACTACTATAAGATTAGGTATATTACTAGGCACTATAAGGAGAAAGTAAGATGTAGTAGGTATACTACTAAAAAACACCCTAAGGAAGAGAGAACTTGCCTAACATTAACAGGTAAGGTATAGGAGAAATGCCTAAATTATATAGGGGTATATCTAGTATAGTCTTAGCTATACTTAGTAAGTAATAATAAATAGTAGTAGGCTAGGGAGGCTTATGCTATAAGGCTGCTGTTCTTCTGCAGCTATTAGTTAAAGGTTATAACAGCTACTATAGGTAAGGGTTATTATAGAGAAGAAACCGGGGAACTAATAAAAAGACAGCTAAGAGGAAGGAGCATATAACTAAGGGGCCTTTTTATAAGATAAACCTATAAATTATAATTAGAATAACAGAGACCGGCAGAGAAAGGCATAATACTAGCCTTTTAATAACTAACTAGAGGGCAAAACAATACCAGAGCCAGCTCAACCAGGGTGCTCTAAAGCACACAATAGAGTATATAATTAAGGTTATATACTAGAATATACAAAAGAAAAGCAATCTAGTACATCTAGTGTTAGGGCATGGCGTTAGCCCTAAGGTAATAGCCATTCAGGAACCAGAAGGTTATAATAGTATACTACTAAATCTATCTTAAGGGCATGATATATTAGTAATATACAGCAGAAGAATAGCAATTTATATACATTAAAAGGTTAAGATAGGACTTTAGACTATAGGGAGGGGGGAGAATTAGTATAGTATTAAGCTATATAAAGTAAAGGTATATAACATCTATTCCCTAGCTTATAAAAGGAAGTAGCAGATGCCTCTATAACACTTTACTAATACCTAGGTAAAGGGCCGGAGTATGTTTATAGGGGACTTTAACTAACACTACCCCTTGTAGGACAGATTCAGCTAAACCTCTTAAGGATATAATAAGATATTAGAATTCATAATAAGGTAGCAACTCAGCCTAGCTACGCTATTTAGGGAAGTAATAAGGAGAGAACATAGTAGCAGGGACAGCACTATTAACCATATATAAACTACTTATAATGTTAGTATTAAATTTATTAGGCCAGTAGAAATTGCTAAATCTAACCATATGCCTTTGCTTATTAGCATTAGAACAAGCAAGGAATTAAGCAACAGCCTAGGGTTAGTTTAGGGTTAAAGGATAGTAAATAAAAACCTTATTATAGTAAAGACTTTAAACAGGCTTAGAAAGGAGGGGTTAGAGCTCCTGCTATATAACTAGTAGGAAATTAATAACTATGCATAATAGCTCACCTAATAGCTTATAGAGATAGCTAATATAGTAGTACTTAAACAACCTTAAGGGCATAGCAAACCATAGCCTTAGTAAAATAAAAGGGTAAAGGATATAATAGTAAAGGTAAGATATGCTAATAGGCAGTAATAGTAATAACAGACATAGGAATTATAGCAAGCCTTAATAAAAGCTATAGAAAAACAGAATTATATTATCTTAAAGGAAAAGAAAAGTAGTTAGTAATAGGCAGTTAGTAAGTTATTTAGGTCTAAAGGGAGCCTTTAAACCCTAGAACGCTAGGCCTGGCTATAGAGTAGACTTCCTCCTAAGATGCAACAGGTTCTACTACTAACTTAGCTAGGAGATAATAATAGGGAGGAGATAGTAAAGGTTATATATAAGGGTAAGGTAAAGGCATTTATAGAGAGGTTCTTTTCTTTATCTGCGGCTAGGGCTTTAGGTCTAGAAATAGAGGTAAAGATAAGATATTATAGTAATAATCAGATAGTTCCTATATTTATAGAGGAGGAAATTAGAGAAGTTATAAAGAGTATAGTAAGTTAAAAAGCCCTAGGGCCGGATAAGCTGCTAATAGGTTTCCTTAAGCTATATAAAGCAGCCCTAATATTATATTTAACATGCCTTATAAATGCATGCTATGGTTTAAGACACTATCCGACCTCCTTCTAGCAAGCAAAGGTAGTAGTTCTACATAAACCTAGGAAAACCCCTAAGGAGTTAGGCAGACTAGGGGGGTAGAGGCTAATATTGCTGTTAAACACAATAGAAAAAGTAATTAAGGGAGCTATTATAAGGAGGATTACTACTATAGCAGAGAAAGGCTATATACTACTAGATATACAAATAGGCAATAGGGCTAGCAGGTTAATAAAGGTAGTACTAAACATACTAAAAGAGGTTATAAAGATAGCATGGCATTACCAGGGGATAGCATTATTACTATAGCTAGATATTACTAGGGTGTTTAATACTATTAGCTATAAACAATTAATCTGTACTATAAAGGAGTTAGGACTGCTAGGGTAGATGGCCAGATAGGTATAAAGCTTTATATTAAAAAGAAGAGTATAATTAGCATTTAACAGACGTATTACTAAGGAAATCCAAGTTACTACAGGGGTTTTACAAGGGTTGCTAGCGTTTCCTATCCTCTTCCTGCTTTATATTATACTACTATATTAAAGACTAGCAGCAGCGGAATTAATATTAATATTAGGGTTCTTATATAATATAAACATTATAATATATAGAAAAACAGTAGAAGAGACTAAAGTATAACTAGAAAAAGCCTAAAGGATATATAAGAAGTAGTTAAAGGAGTATAAGCTAAGGTTTAACCTAGGAAAGAACAAGCTAATGCACTTTATAAGGAAGAGGCAGGTAATTATAATAATAATCCGACTTAAAAAAACAATAATACAACCGACACAATTAGCGCGATTTCTAGGGGTTTAGATTTACTAAAAGCTTTATTAGTTAACCTATATAGAGAAGGTGAATGCTAAATTATTACAGCAAAAGTTAGCACTTATAGTACTAGCTGTATTTACATAGGAATGCCGACTAAAGTATACAAGATCCCTTTATACACAGGTAATAAGAAGCACAATAGCTTATAAAGCTAGGATATACCATACCTATAGTAAGTTAAAAGGGGTAGCACAGGGGGTAGTAAAGGCATTTATAAGGAAATAAAATAAATACTTAAGGCAGGTTATAGGGGCATATAAAGCAATACTAGTAACACTCTTAGAAATAAAAGCAGCAGTGCTATTAGTAGATCTATACCTTAATTATATTAAGTAATAATTCTACTAAAGACTTAAGGATAGTAGTATAGGCAAGAAGATATAATAGGCATGTAATTTAATAGTATTATAGCTATGATGCTAAGAAAGAGGCTGCCGACGTAATTACTATAAGGCGTTTCCTAATGCCCCCCCCCCCCTCCCTAGCAGCCTTATAGCTAAATAGGAATTAAAGAAGGAGTAGGAAAAACAGTAGATATGGCAAAGGCATAAGGCTTAAGTAAGAAGAGAATAGGTAAAAGCAATAGCAGTAAATAAGGAACCTAACTTTAAGAGTATAAAAAAGATAGTAAGGCTTTATAATAGCCTGCTAAAGTATAAATCTGCAGCCTTAGTGTAGCTTTAAATAGAAAAGATAAAGCTAAATGCCTTCCTTTATAATAAATAGGTGCCTAAGGTAATATTATTAATATATTAATACTAGGGAGGAGATAAGGATATCTACTACCTTATCCTGTTATGCCTAGAACATAACTATCTAAGGCCGATCCTAGTGGTGCTTATAATAAGAAACCTATACGAACTTAGGGCAGTGCTTAATAATAAAAAGCTAGCACTAAATATTATAAAGTGGGTGCTCTTAACTAGGCGACTTTAGTAGTACAGGTTAGCAGAAGAGCTTTATAAGGTGTGGTAGATATATAATATTAAGGCTAAGAAAGGGACTAAAGGTAATAGAAATAATAAAATAAAGGAGGAAGAGCCGGATTAGGAGGGGAGGTGCTTATAAGGGGTTTTTACTAATATACTAACCTTTTATATAAAGCACGACTATACTTCTATTATTATCTGTGGTTCTAGGGGAACTAGCAGATATCTTATACTAATAGTTAAAAATAATAAAGACTTTATATTAAAGGCTTAGCAGGAGCTATATAGAAGAATATAGGTTTTCTTCCCTATTTTAGGGTTTTTCCTATATTAAGAAGTTAGTTAATGAACTAGTTAGTGGCTCTAGCTACCTAGCGTACATTAATAATAATATATGTTGGAATCGCTCGTCTGGAGGATGGAAGGGATACACGATAGTAACCGGGAATTATAGGTTATACGCATAATACACATGCCCTAATTAGCTGGATTACTATGTTATGCGACCTAGGGCAGTACTATGGCTATAATACTATACTTCTGCATTGTCCCCCTCTTTTCCCCCTTTAGATAATTATAACTAAGAATAGAAATCAGACCTTTGTTACCCCCCCCCGCATTATTGCTTGCTGCAGCATATTATGCCCTGTGAAACCATTACTAATCAGTAGTTATTATAACCACAGATTGGCTAGAAATTAACAGAAGAGACGAACTTTTAATATAACGCACTTATTTATTTAATTGCGTAGAATCCGTTGTTTATGCTACCTAAAAGCAACTTTTTTTATTATTATTAACTTTTACTACTTATCTATAATTATTAAGAAAGTTTTTTTATAGAATTTACCCCTTATTATTAACATTTGCTACTAGTTTACAAGTAAAGTATCTTATTTGCTGTTTATTACGGAGAAAATACTAAAAATGGCTTTAACTTCTACTACTAGAGCTAATTAACCTATCCCTGTCTAAGAATCCCTTCCTATAAAACTCTAAAAGTATTCTAACTACTTTATAAAGAAATAGGCTAAAGCTAATAAATAAATTAACCCTAAAAAAGCTATAACTTCTAAACTTTATAATAAATTTGCCTATTATATTAACTAGTATGAGTCTAGTAACTAGTAAGGTACTAGGTTTCTGTTTACATACTAAGAAGACTTTAAAAAATAAACTGCTAATATTTTTAAGAAGATTACCCCTAAAGTCCAATAAGTACTTTAAGATATTTTTTAAAACTAAGGAATTAACATATAAGAAGAATTATAAAGACTAATTAACTAAGTACTTACTAATTTAGTTAGTATAAATAACTCTATTTTCTTTCCTAATGGAAAGCTCTTAACAGGAAACAACACTATTAACATGTTAATATTAATAATAACCTTACCTTCCTCTAACCCTCCTAACCCTCCTACTAAAGAAATAATAATAAAAATAACAATCCCCTCTCCCTTAAAATAATAAATAATATTAAAGGAAATCACTAATATAAAATAAAAAGCCTTAAACTCTCTTACTAGAGGTTATAATAAGGAAAATAAGTATTCTAGTATACTTTTTAACTTTATGTATCTTAAAGTCTTAATCTTTAAGGATATTTATATAGTATAAGGAATTTCGCCTAAGTTATACCTGTTTGCACTATTAATAATGCTTATAAGCAATACCTATAAGTATTACCTTAAGAAATTTAGCAAAAAACTTGTTTTATTTAATATAATAACTAAATAAATAAAGGAAAACTTTAAGACTAAAGAAAATTAAAAATTCTACTAAATATAATTTTAAGAGATAAAGTTTTATTGTATTACAGCTGAAAATCTAATAAAGACTAAACTTAAATGTTTAGAATTAATAATTTAATAGCTCTTAGACCTATTTAATAGTCTTTACCCTCCCTCTAAAAAAGATATAATCCTTAGGCGCTAACTAGAAATATCTGTTTAAGATAGCCCCGAATTTAACTAAATAACCTATATTTAAACTAATACCTATAAAGGCATAGTTAGTAATATTTACTACTACCTTATAATAAAAGATATAATAAAACCTGTTTTAAAATCATTTATAAGCTAATAGATTGTAAGAAAAAGCAAGTATTAACCTTAAAACACTACCCCGAGTACTAATATAGTCTTGTTTACTAACTAACAATATTTATAAGCTTCCTAACCTTAAAATAAAGCTAGATCTAAGAAATACTTTATTTATTACAAAGAAGAATATTAGTTAACTAACTATCCTGCCTTTAAATAAAAGAAAGCAAAAGAAACTTAGTAAAATAACTAAAGGCATAAATCCCTCCTTCTAAATACTAATTT
>AFQZ01000563.1:0-31995 GCA_000222935.2 Aciculosporium take MAFF-241224 | reverse complement strand
ACAAGGCACGCATCTGGAAAACATATCCATCCAGAGCAGCCGCCTGGAGAACCAACCCTGCGCCCTCTCCAACAAGCACATGCAGGCTGCGCCAAGCAAAAAGGCATACATGCATAGTCCCTCTAACCCCCAATTCTGCTGCTCACCCTTGGCGGCCTTGGCGGCCGACCACTTCGTCGGAGAGCCAGTGTCTCAGCCTCCATGTCCTCTCGCGTCTTGACCACGACATCGTCTTGGAATGCCTCGACATGTTGCTTGCGCTTGACACGCTGCAGCTTCCTACCCCTCTCAGGCTCGCCAGCTTCTTCCGCCTGTTTGGCCTCCACCTTGACTTTTCTGCCTCGCGCTTTCCGTTCATCACTCGTCGTCAGAAATCGGTGCACCAGTCTGTGGTCCAAAATACGCTCCTCCTTGTCCAGAGGCCCTGCCTTGTCCGTCTTGGGCCACATGTAGCCGTACAGTTTGGAATGACGCTCGCATCGTGGGCAAGAAGACCTCGTGAAATATGCATCCTGTTGAACAAAATAGTCGTTGCAAATCGTACATTGAATCCACGCCATGCTGGGCTCTGCCAGTAGCAACGGGGTCAAGACGTAGTCGCCTGGCGTGCGACGTCTTGTTCGTGCGGGATCCGCCTTCACAGAGCCGCGCCCCTCTGGCTCTTCCAAACCCTGTGCTCTGGCCGAAGATGCCACTGGCAGCTCGTCCACGGCTTCAATGCTCGTGGCAATCGAGGCCATGCGACGCGCATCGGGTAGCGCGTCCGATGTGTTTAGAATTGCTGATATCGACATGCTCGCCGCCGTACTTGCAGCACAATGTCGCGACGTCGTCGGCTCCATCGGTGTCGGGCATGGTGATCCTAGGATTTGCACACTCTCTGGTGAATATGGAGCCACGGCCACCGTTGCTGAGTTGCTACGATTGGAATCGTTTCCGCGCCCGCCCCGCTGTCTCAGACTCTTTCGAGGGGTTTGAACAATAGGCTCAGGACTTTCCTTGTCGGGTGACGTGACGTCTGTTTCAACAGCTTCGTCACGACCGCAACATGAGCTGCCGCTGCTCACTGAACTGCACCGAGAAGCCGTTTCAACCAGGTTGGCAATACGGTCGATCGTATGCCCAAGTCTTTTTGCTGGAGTGACGGGTGGGGTGGCCAGTTCACCAATCGGCCGCTTTCCGTCACCCGGTCCTCCATCTGGCATTGGTGAGGCTGCCGCTGATGCGTCTTGGCCACGGCTGAGCCGGGAACCTTTGAGTCTCGTTCGCTTCACTCGTGGTCGAATACCGGGGGTGACGGAGGGCGTGCGTGATCCTCCGATGCTGTCTTCTCGCCGCCGCCGCCGCAGCGAATACATCATCGTCCTCTCCTCCCCCAGGTCCGTCTGAACAATCGCAGCACCTTCTGCGGGCTTCCAGCCATTCTTCAGACCCTTCTCGCAAGTCCCGCAGAGACATTCACAGTTGTCCTCTCCAAAGTAGTTGTCTCCGTACGTGACGGTGATCTCTTCGCCCGTCTCGATGGGCCGAACAGCAACAATTTCAATCCCAGCATGACTCGTCGTCATCAGCTTTGCATTTGCATCGCAGTCGTGGTTTGCAAAGCGCGCCGGCCCCATGAACAAGCTTGTGCTCTTGCTTCTCGAGCTTACGACGACGCTGAAATCCTTCTTGCGCACCGAGATCTCCTGCTCTTCCTCGGGCGTAATGACTACTTGAATGCCAGACAGATACTTGATGGATTCATTGCGCTTGATGTAGCGCCTGGCGGTAACGCTCGCTTCATGAGAGACAATCGTGTATCGGTTGGTCGAGCTGACCTCCCATGCACAGTCTGGCCTATACATCTGCACATATCTGCGCAAATGTCCCCGAAAATCGTCCTGCTCCTTGGCCGTCTTGAGACTGTTCAGAAACCTTCTCAATCCACCCGTCGCAAGTAACCCCTCCTCGGCAGCAGCTAAATCCTTGTATAGAACGATCTCATCACGAATGATCTTGGTAATCGCGTCCTCCGATAGGCCTCGCGAAGCATGGTACGAGGGCCGATTTTTGGGCACAGTCGTCCAGTAGTAGACATGGTCGACCAAGGCATCTGTCAAGATGTCATCGTATGCCGACAGCTGCGCCAGAGTGAGTCGATGCTTCAACGGTGCTGACATTTTGGGCACTGGCATCGCTGCGCATTGGCGAGTGCATTAGGTTTTGGGACAAGGTTTCGGAACAAGGCGAGGACACGATGGCAGGTCAAGTGGCCACCTATGCAGAACGTAGTTGAGAAGCCCCAAGGTCTGCCGTTGCTGGTCGGTCGTCCCCGCCGTGGCGGCTCGGCGTCTTTTGCCAGTTTCGTGTCAATTTCAGAGGTGCAGTCCGTTGTTTGCATCCCTCACCTGTCCCTAGTAAGCAGGCACAAAGCCAGAAAGTGAGGAGGCATGCACAAAGCTAGAAGGTGAGGCAATTCACTAGCGGGGGGTTAGATGTCGGTCACAAGGCGCCCACCCCTTTCACACAACGTCATAACCGCAAGTGGAAATCGCAACCTGCATACACGCGATTGCGACAAGAAGTGCTTGTCCCAGCTACCCGCCCAAGTAGGTAGGTATCTGTCGATGCTGAACGAAATTGATCAAGGAAACAGAATGGTGAGGGTGGAGATGAAAAGAAGAGAAGGAACCGGTATTCAGGAAGAAAAAAAAAAAAAAGTGAGCGTGGTGTCAACGTGTCAACAGGCAAAAGACAAAAAAGTGAAAAGAAAGTTAGGAAGGAGCATCTCCTGGCTTTTACTCTGAATCAGCCCTTCCAAGGTCCAACTAACAGCCCCCTTCCCTTTCTGGGAGCGGATTGGGCGATTCAGCCCCAGCCCCCAAGAATCCCGCTGGCTGGGCGACCGCAACACACAACGTGCGTACACACACACAGGACAGTGGACACAGACATCGATGTCGTCTTGCGCAGGCGTGACGCGGCACGTGATGTTGACTGGCGCCAAAAGTCTCCAGAGCCAAGACAGACCCCGTCGGCGATACAATCGCAAGCCAGGCAGGTATCAACGTTTACTGCGCCTTTGGCCCGTCTGCCACCATGATTCAATTAAAGGCATGTTCTTGCAAAACCATGCCACTCCGCTCTCCCACCGTATATGAGATCAGCACTGACTGTATCGCAGACGATGCTGAACTGCATCGACAACTCCGGCGCCGCACTCGTGGAATGCGCCCTCGTCGTCGGCCAAAAGCGCCATGCTCGTATTGGTATGTCTGTTTCGTTCCTACATGGAACGCTACCCACGCCCGTACTCGGGCCATGAATCGTCTGACTGGAACTTCATCTAGGCGATCGAATTGTGGTTGTCGTTCAGGAACAGAGAGGCGCATCCTCTTCCGGCATGGCAGGCATCTCTGCCGCTGCCAAAGTCAAGCGTGGCGACATCCGACACGCCGTCGTCGTTCGCACCAGGTACCCCACGCAAAGACGTGACGGCTCGGTTGTCAAGTTCGATGACAATGCATGTGTGCTGTTGAACAAGTCTGGGGACCCCGTCGGATCACGAATCAACGGTGCTGTTGGAGCAGAACTGAAAAGGAAGAAGTGGAGCAAGATTTTGTCCATGGCTCCCATGCAGGCGTAGACGAGGTCATGATGTGATGCGCTGGAAAGATGCCCAGAAAGAAGTCGGAGGGCATGCAATTAGAACTTGACGGAGAGAGACGACACTTTTTTCATGTGGAGAGAAACCACTGTACGATTAAGGACTGGCATGTTGCAAGGCGTTCAGAGTAGCGTACGAAGCTCGATTTGAATCTACCTTTTTTTCTTCCTTCTTCTTCCTTCTCTTTTTTTTTGCAAATTAAGTGTTTTTTTTTTTTCTCTTTCCGTAATACTGTCATTTGGCGCGAGGCCTGAAATGTAATAACCATTGTGGTCAAACCGAATCTAATTCTAAACCGAAAAACAATTTCCGCCACTTCAACTTCTTGAATAAAGGGGTCGTGACGAAGGCTTGGCCTCGAGACCCGTTGGTTCATCCTTGGCAGACCAAGGGGACTTCATCCAACAACCGTAAAACCAATGCGCCTTGACAGAAACACAAACCCACCCATGAACGCCGCTTCATCATAATGCATGCTGCAAGACAAAACCCGACCACCTTTGCCTCGTACGCAAGCTTCAGTAATCGCAACATCTGCCTGGGACTTTGGCTATCATAACTCGTACATGACTACTAGTCGAATATATGACCGCATTCGCAGCAGACGTAGAACAATTTCTTGTCATCCAACCAGTTAGTGAGTTGCATTTCGTAACTAATAAAACGGCATTCAGAGAAAGTGGTGATGGCGTACCATGCCAGTTTCGGCACTTCGCTCCTGAGATTGGAAAAATACGGCCTCTTCGTGACTGCATCTCGGACACGTTTTGTTCGAGCGAGGAAGCTATACGCATCAAAGACAAACAAACGGGAATCATGTCAGCTTGCATGTTGCTTGAATACCGTCATGTGATTAAAGCAAAAGCAAGACTTGCTGTCCGTTACAGCGGGACAATCATCGCATCTCCGTTGACGAATCCATTCCATCCGACGTATCAGAAAGCGGCTCGCTCATCGAAGGGCTAGAAAAACTAGCACAATCGGTCGTTGAATCCATGAGTTCCTCGTCGTACTCATCGAATGGATCGGCAAAGTCGGACCAGGAAAGACTCATCTGGTAAGGTTCCGTGCCGTCCTCGTGCTTCTTCTTACCTGGCTGCACCTCCTCGGTTCCAGCCAAGTGTGTTGCCAATTCTCCGCAAGTGTCGCAAAAAATGAGTCCCCCGCAACATAAGCAAATAAAGACTGGAACTCCACTAACCGTTGGATCAGATCCAACATCCTGGGTCACGCCAGCAGTTTCGCCAGCAGAGTTATTCAGGACATTGCGGAAGACGCAGGTAGACTGTGCCTCCTCGGTATACTGGCAAGTTCGGCAGGTAAACTGCAGCTTGTGGGCGTCTTCGTCCTCCTTGGGATACAACATGTTGGAGCATTCTGAGCAAAAGCGGAAGGTAATTTGTTCGAGAGGCTTGGAGCCGGAGCCCCCGTACGACGCAGTCGACTGCGGTGTAGCCATATCTGAGGTGGTCGGTCCTTTGTCCTTTTCGCCACCTTGTGTATTGAGCTCGGGATGGAAGAGGGTAGTGCTAAGTCTGTTGAAAAGTATGTGCTTCTTGGTTGACGAAAAAATGATGCTTTTAGACGAAAATGACGTTTGATTTCGTCGTGTTTGATGCGAAGCGAATACGAGATGCACGAGGGGAAATGGATGGTAAGATGAAGCGAGCTCGTGTGTTGCTCTTGGGCATGGTCGATGTCGAATTTCTTGTTGGAAGATGGAAGAAGAAGGCAGGCGTTGGGTGAAGGGAGGGGGAGGAAGGCAACAACAGTCTAGTGCCCATATGTGGGGCTGGCTGACAGATTTTACGTCTCGTGCTTGCTCCCGAAGTTTAAAAAGCCATCAGACGGAATCTACAACTGGCCATGCTGGCTGCTTACATTAGGTTTCTTACCAAGATGAATCAAGCCAGTCGAGGAAGCATGCGTGAATGCTTGTGAGCAAGTTGGGCTCGTTGCTGCAGCTCATGACAGACTGGAATCTGCAACAGCCTTTCCGCGACGCCGAAGAACTTGTCACTTTGCAGGAACGTGACCTCTGCGGAAAGGGGAAAGTGTCGCGAGGCAGAAGATGTTGTGCATGTTGCATGTTGCATGTGCCTGAGGATGGCACCCTCGTGAACCCTCGTGATCAATAAAAGTCGCCGTGTTAAGCCATGATGAAATGACGGATGGGTCATTCGACCGCGGCAATGGCAAAGATGGCAAATGTTGCATTACCAATGAGGATGCGGCGCCGTCTTCCAGGAACGGAACGGGACGACGAGGCTTGGGAGAGGAACATCTGGGATGGCGGCTGATGCGTGACCGGTCCAGCGCCCTTTGCCGTTTTGCAGCAATCCATAGGTGCAGTTGCAGGTGCCGGCCCATGTGCGAAGTTGACGCGTGGGGGGTTTTTTTTTTCTAAAAATTTCTTTTTTTTAGAAAGAAATAGAAGAGAAAAGAAAGAAAAAAAGAAGAGAAAAAAAACCTGCACATCAAGTCGGGACTTGCGGGTGCTGTCTGCTGGCTGTCTGGCGGCCCCACTCACACCTATTGGATCAGCCAGGCGAGACGCGAGGTCGCAGGTTCGCCCTCTTTCTGCGTCCTGATTGGCTGGCTGCGCTTGCCGCTGCGCAGCCGCACGTCATGCCCGTTGTCGTGCGGCAAGCTCGTTGCTCCCTGGCGGCTTTGTTGGTGTCGGGAGTGTAGTGTCCAGTGCTCACCAGTGCTCACCAGTGCTCACCAGTGCTCACGTCCAATCCGTCACCACCAGACTGGTTCCTCGACGCTGGTGATATTCCCAGTCCCCGGCGCCGAATCCCAACTCCCGATTTCCACAAGACCATCACCTCGCGGCCAGACAGCAAGAGCGTGACGACGGCGCGGCCTTGACACTTTGCTTCACACCCGACCATATAAATCATCTTCATTTTCTCCAACCAATTCGCGTCGACTTCACCTCCGTCGACGACAGCTGCCCTCAAGACAACCTCCACCTTCTGCCCTCCCAACTTTGCTTCTTTCCCTTCTTCTTACACCGTCATGATGGTATGTCCTGTCCGTTGCCCCTCGATCCCTCGGAACTCGCAGCTCGTCCCTGAAACAGCCCTGATCGCCCTGCGTGGCGCCGCGCTCAGTATAGTCATGGCACGCTTGTTCCTCTGCCTTGTCCCTATATCTTTATCGTGCTTAATCCACTGTCAAACCTTTCAAACCCGACTTTTCCGTGGTTCAATGCCACTAACATGTCGTCTCTCTTGTTGTTTTTTTTTTGTTTTCGCATTACAGGCTGAGTCTGGTCTCCCTTCCAACTGGGAGGTGCGCCACTCCAACTCAAGAAATCTCCCTTACTACTTCAACTCGGTCGAAAAAGTATCCCGCTGGGAACCGCCGCAAGGCACCGATACGGAAAAGCTCAAGGCGTACATGGGAGCTCACCACAGCGCGGGATCGCGTCACGGTGCCGTCCCAGGTGTTCCCGAGGGCAAGATCCGCGCCGCCCATCTGTTGGTGAAGCATAAAGACAGCAGACGTCCGAGTAGCTGGCGAGAGGTAATCGACAAGTCATACTACTTGGCACTCGCGGTGACGAATACGGTACTCCACTGGGATATGGTGGATGCCTTACTTGTTTTCAACAAAATGACTAACGGCTACCGCCCAAAATCTAGTCCGAGATCACACGTACCAAGGACGAGGCTATGGACATTATCAAGGGGCACGAGCAAAAAATCAAGTCGGGAAACATTTCCTTGGGAGATCTGGCGCCTACTGAATCTGATTGTTCTTCTGCTCGCAAGCGCGGCGATCTTGGCTACTTCGGTCGTGGGGATATGCAGAAGGAGTTTGAGGATGCCGCATTCGCTCTGCGGCCCGGGGAGATGAGCGGGGTTGTCCAAACAGCTAGCGGCTTGCATTTGATTGAAAGGTATGTTCTGCATAAACGATGGAAATGGTGCACGCCTGTATTTGCCCTCTCTTCTCTGCCGACGTGCGCTGTCCGATTGGAAATGCTGACGTAGGGCTAGGTTGGAATAAATTTAGACACAGGCTAAAGAATGATTTCAAAGACATGTTGGCACCGGTGGCCACGTCAACAACTCTATGCAATGTATAAGATGAAAAGCAAAAGAGATAAAAACGCAGTTGCAATGCTCATTTTTGCATCAGACATGAAAGCTTCAACTTTGTTTCATTCAATTACCATGTCAAACCATGTCCAATGATGGTCCCTCTTTGTATTATTTGCTACGTCTTGGCCTGTATAATCGCGTCTTGCTCGCGTACACTTTTTTGTATCCATCTCTGCTGACGTTGACTTGTATGGACAGTTGTCGTCCACAACCACTCGTTGCATTCGTGCTTTTTTTCATCAATCATGCCGCTTTGGAAAGAGCCCAAAGAAACCGAATTTTGCGCCGCGGCGTCGAATGCACCTACCAGTATGTAGCGTCCGCCTATGTCACGTGGGATATAAATAACAGACAAGTTGGGAGCTGGATTGCTGGCTTACCACGAAGCCGATTCTAGTACCGCTTCTCTGAAAGGCTCCAGCGTTGTCAAGGCGACTGTCATGACTGCAAACATGGTCATGGACAAGACGGTATGCGGCGCGGCTCTGCTCTTGACTTTGTACAAATATGATGGCCCCATGGCCGTGCCAGCGGCGACGGTCACGAGGTTATCCGCCTTGTCATCCAGTTCTTGCTCAACGTTGTCTGGGTTTAGGTCCTTCCACCGTCCCTCATGAGGACGGGAGGTCGAAGAGACGGCCGCGTTCTTGGCCACCACGATCTTGTCCGAGTTTAGGTCCTTCCACCGTCCCTCATGAGGACGAAACGTCGAGGAGATGGACGCGTTCGTTTCCACCAGTGGAGACGAAGGCGGATGGTTTTCAGCCAGGCGGCGTCGCACTCGGCCCGTGATGTACGACTGCGAGGTCGAGAGGAGAGACAAGCCTGCTGGGGTTGGAAAGAAGACGGCTATCCACGAGACGACATTCGTGACAAGTTGTGGGTTTGATTAGACTTGGCTGAGAAACGTTTCTTTCTTTCTTTCTTTCTTTCTCTTGTTTAGGAGGAAGATGGGGAGAGAGACTACATGGAGAATACATGACGTGTTGAGTACTTGACATGGTACATTCGATAGAAAATTATCGTAGCAAACATGCTTTGAATTCATTGGGATACGTCCATGGCGAGGCATGGTCTGAAGAGCTTTCCTTTCTTGTTTTTCTCCAATCTGCTCTATTGTGTCACAGCGAGGACCTACCTGGGTAGACAACATGTTGTTCGTCAGTGGGCAAAAAATGGTAAAGAAATGGCGCGCACTTGTAAACGATCGGGCTGGAGAGGCGGGCCGCCTTCCGAGGAGCAAATCAGAGGTTGGTGGTGCCTGGTGTTGAGGGAAGAATTGAAACCACGTGATAAGTGGGTAAAATGGGTATAGACATGGAGGATGGAAAGAATCAACTAGCTTCGCTATAACAACAACGAATCAACTACTACTATTTGACCCTCAACTAATTGAGTCCACCTTCACTGGGAATGGCCAGAGGACCGTCCGGGGCGATGTGATGTGGCACTGTGGCGGTTCTGGGTGCCGCACGGGCCAGCCAGCCAGCCAAGCTCTGGGTTTGCGTGCATGTGCATGTACATGTTACATGTTCACTCTTGAAACAACACACTCTTGACAAACGCGTCATCGACTCTCATCACCCATCCGTCAATCAATCGGCCCGACGCCGGGGAGCCTCTTGTCCGAAAACCAGGCACGCGCTTCAGAGGCCGTCGGTGACATGTGCTCCGGGCGGGCCACGGGTCTGGCTGTTTCCAACCTGTGGTACGCGGAAGCTGGAGAGCATCGGCATCGGCATCGGCATCGGCATCGCGCAGCAAGCTGGTCTACCAAGCCGTTGCCACGGGCCGCCACCTCGCTTCTTTAATGAAAGAGCCAAAACGAAAAGGGGGAGAAGAAGAAGAAGAAGAAGGAGAAGAAGAAGGAGAAAGCGGAGAAAGGGAAAGAAAAGGAAAAATGGACGCTGAGCGCAAAAAGGACGCCGAGGCACTCATCCTGCGGGCCTCGCGCGCCTGCCGCCTCCCAACCAGCCGACACGACGTGCGCGCCGCGCTGGATGATGCTCACCACGGCGCGCTGTTTGCCGAGTGGGCGTCGTTGCGTCTCGGGAATGACACGCTGCTGACGGCCGATGAGCTCCAAATGTATGCAAAGTTTGCAAGTTTGCCCGAAAGCCAAGACGCCTTGATCCCCACCCAACACGTCAACCTCAAAGAGTTCACCCCAATTGCCTGGACCCGAACCCCCTATTCGTCGAAAGGAGAAACACGGTAGACTGACCATGACAACCGCCCCTCAAGATACACGGAGCTGGACAAGAGCGGCCGCGTAGACCACCTCGCGGACGCGCACGACCTAGCCCAAGTCCAGGCCGTCACGGCAGAAGACTTGGCCCTAGCCGTCGAGCAGCTGCGGCGCTCGACCGACATGATCAATAAGCAGGCCGAGACGCTGCGGAAGCAACGGGATGCCCTCTCACGGCTCGTCAAGAAGCAAGCCGACGACGCGACGCGGCGGCAAGAAATGGAGCGAGTGCAGAAGCGCAAGACGGAGGTGGAACGCGCGCAGCTGACGAGAGAGGTCAGAGACGCCATCTTTTTCTCCTTTCCGCAACATTTCTAGGCCGTGGATGAACAAGACGATGGACTGACCCGTTTGTTTCCGCAGGTGGACAAAATCTCGCAAGATATTCATCTCCGTCTCGCCGACCTCGAGCAGCAAGCCGAGGGACCGTCCCTCCGTGATCAAGTCGGCGCTGTTCTTGCACAAGACGACAGACTGCTCTCCGGCCTGCAGAAGTTGGGCTGGGAACTCGACCGGCCGGATCCTGATGAGGGACCGGCCCTGGAGGAACTCCGGGAGATGTGCACGCGGTATGTTGGCATGCTCTCTTCACCTCACTTTGGCGGGGCCACATCTGTCGCCGCCTGTGCTGAAGCGAAACCCTCACGCCCAGGCTCGTCCAAACCACCGTCGGGTCCGTCCGCACAAGACTCGACACAATCTACCTGGATACGCTGGCGGCGGCCGAAGAGTCAGACGCCGCCGCCGTCCAGCCCGCCACGCGCGAGGACGTGGCCGCGCTGCAGGAAGAGGTCGAGTCGCTGTATGCCGAGATCCAGTCTGTTGCGCAAATGTCCATTGAGCGGGCGTACCTCGAGCCGGCGCTGGTGAGCATTGCCGCCAAGAGCGGGCAGAGCGTCGGCAGGACTATCTTGTCCTTAAACTATGTGCGTTTGTTCCACTCAAAAAAACCCCTGCGCGCGCCGACTCGACGCTTATTTTTTTTTATTTTTTTTTTATTTTTGGGTTCCCCCCCCCCCCCCTTTAAACGGGCTTTTTTTTTAAAAAAATAATAATAATCATATTCTTACAACCGGTTGTATCAGATCAACGAATCCCTCACATACCTACAACACAAAACGGCAAAACTCCACACCCACATCGAGGCACACAACTCCCACGCAGCCGCCGCCAGACTCATGACGGCCACGGCCAACGCCGAACTCGCCGTCGCCGTCGACGCTTCAACAGCACACCTCCCCCCACCTCACTCAAAAGAAGCGCCCCCCATCTCCCCAGTGCGGACCCGGACCGCCCCCGCACCAGGACAAGAATCCGCCCTAAAGACCCTCCTCAGCCGGCTCGCCGTGTCGCTCCCCTCCGAGGAAGAATCCACCCCGCAAGAAAGACTGGCCTCTCTGTCAAGAACCGTAGCCGACCGGTCGGGCAAGTGCCAACTCGTTGCCACGGGGGCGCAAGACAGTCTCGAGGCCCTCACGAGGGCGCATCTCACGGATGCGAAGCTCGCGATGCAGCTCCTACGGGATAGTCTTCTTGCGGAGAGCCCCCTCGCCGACATGCACCTCGTTGATCCGGAGATTGACCGCTCGGTTGTCGTCCTCGGGGCAGAGGTGGACAGGGTCAGGGGGGCGTTGCGCGCGCTCGAGGCACGGGCTGCAGGCGCGGGGGGGGGTGCCAAGGGGAGGGTCTTCGTCGAGAGGTGGGCTTCGTAGTCGTGCATTTGGTGTACTACATTTCATGTCACGTAGGTGCCTGTGGAATTGTTGGCAACGGCGATGAAGCCATGTAAAAATGCGGTATTCATCATCTATATACATGCATGTATATGCGTGTTGAATCATGGTTTTTTTTTTCATCCCATCGATTTGATAGGACCCGTGCAGTTAGTTCGTGACCATGAAGCCCGCCGCCATGTATACCCCTACTAGACGACCCTAAAAACTACTTACCTAACCCATGTAAAAAGGCTACATATATAGGGTGAATAAAAAACGGCACTGCATTTCCATCCACGACATGTCCGTCATACACCCATACAGCAAGCACCCCCTTGTATTCACCATCACCGACGTAGCAAGTCCCCAGCGCCAGACGGAAATCAATAAATACATCATGGCGGAACGGAACACGTGATTCTTTCCATCTTGGAGTCCACCGATTTTACGCGCAAGATGCAGCATCGTGGACAAGACGTCCACGGGTGCCACACGTAGCGCCGAGGTTTTTTGATTCCTCCCAGGTCGACATCGGTTCTGTTCACAGACCACACGGGAACTCTACATGTATACGTACTCTCGGTAGTACCCGTGTCGAATTCACCACTGGAGACTCCAGAAAACTAGCAAATGGACATAAAGGCTGCGTCTCGCTCTTTTTCAAACATCACACGACACGACATGACAAGACACGACATGACAAGACACGACTTTCAGGAACAAGAAAAAGACAACACAGCATGAGATATTCGTAACCGCCGTCATCATCATGAGAATGCACATCATCCAATATGCTTGACCAGACGAGAGGTATTCCAACGGAAAGACGGATCCAAGCTAGGTAGAAGGGGGGAAGAGAAGAACAAACGAGGAAATAACCATGTACGTGTCCAAAAACGTAGCGACCATGTGGAAACGCAGAAAGAAAAAAACGAAAAAAACGAAAAGAAAAGAAAAGAAAAGAAAAGAAAAGAAGACAAATCATCAACGACAACGATGCGAATGTGGCATGACGGGCAGCACGGCCCATAAAGGTACGAAAAGGTTCCCCCATCATTCCCCCGCATTCAATGCGCATCCCTTCCTGCTGACTCCAAATCTCTTCATCATCTACTGGGTGCCATATCCCCCGCAAGATTCATGTGCGTAATGGCATCTGCCGTCCAGTCCGCCTCGTCCTCATCCGCCTCGGGAGTCCCCCAAAAGTTGAACTCTTCCCTCCCGTCCACACCAGGAAGACTCACTCTCTTTGGCGCTGCAGCTTGGCTGTCACCTCCAGATGTGCCAGGTTTGGGTCCTGCGGCTGCTGCTGCCGGCGGTTGGTCGTCTTGGTCAGTCCCGCCGTCCCGTTGCTGCTGCGGCTGCGGACCGCCGCCTCCAGAGTAGTCGTGGGATTCCACCGGCTTGCGGTGAATATGCATTCCCGATGGTATGCTTCGAGCATATGGAGTCGGCGTCACTTGGTCATCTGTCGCTGCTATAGACGATGACCGCGGAGCTGGAACCAATGGCGGAGCCATGGTGGACATGCGGTTCGTTCGGATATCCGATTCCTCTTGTTCTAGAATTCTGGGTGCAGGTTCGACATTCCTCAAGCTCGAAGCCCCGGCCACAACGCCTGAGCTGCGGATGCTTCCATTCAAGGCCCGGTTTGCATCCGGCAAGTCCCCGGTGCCGCTGCCGCTGCCGCTGCCGCTGCCCGACTCTCCCATCGCTGACGCATCCAAGTCGCGAATGGCAAACTGCGCCAGGGTACGCAGCTTTCGAGTGACCCAGCCACCGAGAATCTTGCCTCGCTGCTTTTCACCGAGGCGGGAACGGGGGAAATCTCCCTTGCTAACAAAGGCCACAATGTCGACGATGATCTGATGCTCATTGAGGATGGCATTGACAATCACGGGCACAAGAGAGGCCAGATATGGCTTTCGGCTCACTTCGACGAGTACGACAACAAGCCCTCCTGCTTGGAAGACGGCGCTGCGTCATGTCTTTAGCAAAGAAATCAACGAGGAGGAGGGGCAAAAAACGACTCGGGACATGTACTCACCAGCCACCAGGCACAATGTTGCGATGCGACCGCTCCACCGACGACTCAATGTCCATGGGAAAATGGCTCAAGCCGTTAATTTCAAACGTCTCGCCAATGTTTCCGAGCACAAAAAGGACTTGCATGTCAACCAAGGCGCCGCCAGGTCCTATGGGACGGCTAACATTGTGCAGGAAGCCAAGATCGCCGGTTCGGACGTAGGCCACGTTGGGATCGCCGTCAACAGTGCGCCCGTCAAATCTCTCCGCATCAAATGCATCTTTTGAACCGTAAAATGACTTGACGCAGGCCTCTGAATCAATCCAAATCTCTCCATACTCGCCGTCGAAGCAATGCATTCTATTCTCCGGGTTCACAATGGCAATTTGGGTCGAGACCGGCACCATTCCAGAATCTTGAACCAAAAGAGCGCGCGGATCAGACTCTGGATCAGTAAGTTCAATGAGCCCTCTCCGCAACGCTTTTGTGTCTAGCCACAGCTCAATGGGCTCAATGCACATGTATGATCTCGACGCAACCATTGGGTTCAAGACGTGCGAGTAGACAGTGTTGATCGCCGTTCTGTCGAGACCGGCACCGGCAAAGTGTAGCCGCACCTTCTGGAAAACATCAACCCGTGGGCGACTTTCAGCCGTGATCATCATGTTCCTCAACTCGTGCAGAGTAAAACCCTTCGCTGGCATGACGGCCATGGCGTGATCCAGCATTTGAGGCGTCGCATACGCATCTTTAATTTTATATCTCGAAAGTGCCACAAATAAAGACAGAGGATTCTGCGCAAACTCGACAGGCGATAAAAGATAGGTAGGCGAACCAGTGTAGATGCCCATGAGGCATGTGTGGATGAAGCCGAGGCCAGTTGTGCTCCTCACGCACCCGAGCACGGGACGCGAGCTCGTCATCTGACACGTCTCCTTTTGAACTTTGCACATGCCCAGAATGGTATCGTGGCCCAGCTGAACGGCTATTCTCCGATGGTCTGGTGTCCAGTATGTCCAGACGAGCACAGGGTGACCTGGGCGAACCCACGCCGGATCAATGGTCAGCCCGAGATCTCGGAGACCGCTGTTCTGCTTAGGAGGCTTCGCCGTGTTGTAAACATTCGGAATCGCAATCTTCAAGATCTGAGCTGATTGTTTGATGTGGCTCGCAACAGGCTTGAGTTTGATGAGGTGGTCTACGTCCTGATTGACCAAGACGGCCTTGACGTTGTAGTCTGCGACGATGTGAAGGAATGCGGGGACATCCTCGTTCAGCCGGTTCTGGTCGAGCGGTGCCATCGGTATCACTACGGCACCCAGGTTGATGCATGCGTGAACAGCAAATACGAACTCCTCCGAGTGCGTGTACATAAGCACGACATGGTCTCCGGGTCGTATCTTGACCTTATTCTTCAGGTACATGGCCACAGCCGCGACTTTTTGGTCAAACTTGCGCCAAGGGATGCCCTTGGCTTCTCTGCCACGTCCATCAATTGTGCAGTAGGCAAGGTCATCAGGCTGCCGGGCCACGCGCCATTGAAAGAGATCCGTGATGCAAGCAAAGTTATTGAGAGGCGTCGAGGTGCGATCGTCAATAACAACTTCCCTTCGGTCGATACCCGAATACTGCTTTTCAGCGGGAGCCAAGATATCAGATCGTGACTCGGACGCAATCTGCGACCAGATACCTCCAATGGGGTCAACGCCAATCGGGAGGTTGAGGACGGCATGCTCTACTCCAAATTTGACGTGAACGCAAGGCAAATTGCCAAGGTCGAATTCCCGGCGACAGAGCATGTTCCCTATTTCTCGCCTGCCGTTCTTGATGACCCTCGGCAGGGAGTTGGGCGGCGTTACCATGACACAGTACAGCCTCAGATGATGCTCCTCCATGAGCACCTCCATGACTCTCTCCGCCAGGGAGTCGAGCAGAGCCGTATCGGGCTGTCGGGGGGGTCCTCCCGAAGCAAGTGGCGCGGTAGACGCCGCCGCAGTCTCGACGACGACAACGGGCAGGTGCTCTTCGTTCACGAATACGTCGAAGGCAGAGCAATCGTAGATTTTGGGGACGTTTTTCACTATGCTCACAACCATGTGCTGCACAAAAAAGTATCTGTACTCGGCAATCTCATGCCCGTGCTCGACCCATTCCACTCTCTGTCTTATGCGATCCTCGTAAAGGCCCAGGATGAAAATCTTCCCCTCAATTACCGTACCAAGTAGACCAGTTCGTAAGAATTCTGGCTCCACGGGCGTCGGTGTGGGATCACCAGGGTCGAACTTGTACGGCCGGGCGTGGAAGATGAGTTCCGTATTCTTTGGCTGCGCCCAGAATCCGCCCGACAGAGAAGGCGAGTCAACCCATATTTCTCCAACGGCATGAGGAAATGCCAACAGGCCAGTCTCGGGGTCAACGACGGCCAGAGTGGCATCGGGAATCGGATAGCCAAATGTGCCCACTCTCACCATTCCAGGCTCGTTTGATGCCTTCTTGGCCACCTCGTCGCCATATGCCATGACAACAACCTCGTTTGTTTTGAGAGCCTCACGATCCAAGAGAACCTCGCTCATTTCGGTATTGGCGTGTTTCTCGGTGGCTGTCGTCGTTCCCCCGCTGAGCAGGCTGCCGAACCCGTTTGAGGGTACAGGCTTAGTTGTGCGCTCGTCTTTTTCATCCGACTCGGAGTCGCTGGGGGCATCTCGCTCTAGCTTGAGCGGCACACCCATCCTTTCCTCCCCACCTAGCCAATCCCTCACACTGACAACCATCCCTCCATGCTCCGGAAGGCATAGCATTGGCGCAACTGCCTGCCTCGCCCTGGGGTTCCGCAGTGGGCGCAGCCATCTGTCAGCCAGCACTTCGTGAAATTCGCCGTCAACGGTAAGGGTGTCGATTAAACAAATCTTGACAGCTTGAAAATTGGGTTCCATGCCCTTTTTATAGTTTCGCGTCGTCATGGGATCCTGCTGATAATTGTACGCCGCCCGCTTCAAACCAGGATAATCGGCTACCATAATAGTTGCCTTGTACTTGGTGATGAGGTGGGCGTAGAGGCCCGGCACGTCGACGGCCTTGTTGTCAAACCACACCGTTGTGTGGCCGCCATAGACTGTGAGCAAGACTCCTAGAATCATGCCTATACCTTGTCGTGGCTCCAAATACGACAGCAAAATCTCGCTGCCAGATTTCCCTCCCCCAATCAAAAAGCCGTTCTTGTCCCTCAGGGAAGAATTGAAGGTATCTCCGGGCCTGCCTCCAGGAATAGTAGATATAATGGCGCTCATACATGCCATTTGATGCATAATGGTCCGATGGCTCAAAACAACTCCTCTCAAATCCCCGGTTGGTGCCCTAGAAAACTCAATGTATGCCAGATCTGGGACAGATAATGGGGGTATGTCATCCTTTTTCCTAGGATGATAGCTCCCAAACTCGTTCGTCTTCCACCATTCCACTCCCTTGGGCCATGTCAACTTTTGGGCCGTAATCTCTCTCTGAAATGCCTTGAGGTTATTGTCCGTCGTAAGGGCGAGATGTGCCTGTGTCGTGGTCAAGATAAAATTGAGGCGCTGGTAATCCTGCAAATCATTAATAGGCACAGCAACGACGCCGGCAATGAAGCAACCGATTAAAGCAATCGTAAAATCAATGACTTCAGTGTCACGGTACACTAGCGCAACGCGGTCGCCACGATATAATGAGCTCTTGTCTCGGATAACTTGAGCCACTTTTTCAGCCCTAGATGCTAGTTTTTCCCACGTGATGGATGCTGTTTCCTTGCCCTTCGCATCAAGCACCCAATACGCAGGTACCTTGGCGGTTGTGCGAGCGCGATGCCGCAGTACAGCAGCCATATTGTCAAAGCTTGACATGGCAACACTGTTGTCATGCGGATCATGAATGGAAAAAGGAACCTCTCTTGGCTCCAACGGCTGCAAATACTCCAAAACTTCAGGAGGCGGCAGATCGTGGGCCGTTAGCATTGGTGGAGCCATGGCCGCAGTCGGCGAAAACGCCTCCCCAGAGGAATACCTGTGTGGCGCTGGTGCATATTGACTTGGAGGTTGAGCCTGGTCGTAATGTTGCTGGCCAGCAAAGTCGGAAAAGTAACCTTGAGAATCTTGTAGCGTGTGAGTCCTCCCATCAAGCAACTGATGTTGCTGCTGCTGCTGCTGCTGCTGTGGTTGCGGCCCAGCATCAGCATATGCTCCATGATGGTCCGGATTGAAAGCATAATCCCTCGAAACCATGGTGCCACTTCGAGACGCTACATCGCTATATGCCGTCATGTTTGAAACCAAGAGCGATTCGCGCTGCCCAGGACCAGAACGTTCACCTATGCCACCGCCAGACGGTAAACTGAAATGACCGGCAAGACAGTTGCCTGCCGCATGCGAGACTTGAGGTTGATGGCTAAACCCTGAGTTGGGGTCATACAGATTGTTGGCAAGGTCGGCACCATTCCCGGGAATAGCATTATACGGGGTGCTTCGATGGTCATCATAAGGCGCTTGGTTCGGGCTATCCTGATCGTGGATTCGCAGACCAAACCGCGGCGGAGAGGCATCGTGGATGGCGGGCAGTTGAATGACGGGAGCCTGTGGAGGAGCGCTGGGATCGCCGTATCCGTACTGGCCCAGAAGTAGAGTACGTCGTTTTTGATATCTACATGTCGATATTATCAGGAAAATGAGGCATAAGTAGTCGTTGTGGGTGGAAAGCAGAGTCAGGTTCAAAAGTTCCAAAGTAGCAGGATAAGTAGACCGACATCCGGCTGGTCTTTCGATTGCCCCGCAGACTTGACTGGATGAGCGCTTACCCTTTTTCTGTGATATCTCCCTCCTAGGCAAGTCAAGTCAAAAGTGAGCACTTTGTGGAAGTAAAAACAAGCCCACGGGAGACGACGATGTACTGACCTGTAGCTCGTGCTGCAAGTCATCAAGCTTGGCCTGGAGTTCGGGATGGAAATCGGCCATGGTGGCGATGGAGAGCGGCGCTTGGCCGGCGGACGAGGCGAGACAGCAACAATAGACGGAAATTCAAAATGGATGTTGCTAATCATACATACTCTGGCCCAACGGCCATTTCTGGAAGAGAAACCAGGGAACCCGTTACGTCGTTGATTGGGGTGGCGGAGACGAAAGTGACGGATGACGAAGAGCTTGGATGCCCACATGGGCAGTCTCGTGACGTATTGGCAGGAATGCCATCAAATCTGGCTGGTGTATTGTGGGGGGTTCAACAGGCGGGCAGGAACCGGCCAGGCACGATTCTTCCAACCAGAGCAGTGGATGCCTCGCCCAATTGGGGGCCCACTGCCCACTGCAGTACCCACCCTGGTACATGTGATGGATCCATCCGTTGTACGACCAGCTCAACGTTCGACTTGTCTTCATCCAACAGCATGCAGCCCATCGCCAAACATCCCCTTGCCAGAAGAGGTCACAACCCGCTCCGCCTCACTACGGGTTTATGGTGTGTCAAATGTCCAAAATGCATACCATTCCCTGAAGCCCGAGGGACTGTGGGACCCTACGAACCTACGGAAGACGATGGATTCCCCGCTTCAACACCGTCATTACAATACATCTTGTATATCCGTTTTCGGATCCGCTTCTTAATCCATTACCTACATGGCCTCTCTTTCTCACCGTGTCTATTCTACAGAGCCAAGGGACGTACAAGCCAGCAGCGTAAGTGACAAGCCCGCCGGCTTTCCCCACCAGCTTCGGCCGCGACATTGGACTACTGAAATCACTAGCAAACAATGCACGGGACAGACTTCGATCTTATGCAAATGGCTAACCAACTTTTCATATACAGACCAAGGATACACAATCAAAATAACCGCCAACTTGTCGCGGGGTGTCCCAACTCTCACCACTTCCGGGTGCGACCACAATATTATTTTCCTTCCCAGGGTAACAAGGTATAACCAGAAAACCATTATCCGGCGCATCTTATCCGATGCCAAATATGAAAAAATAAAATTGATGAAGATGACACACGCTTTATGCCCACTTACCAAGCAGGGCCATGATTCCGCAACCCAGGTACAAAGACACCAGCATCAGAGCCAGTCGCTTCTTGTTGTTCGTCCGGGAGGGGTTGAAAAGGAAGTCGCGCGCCAGCATCTCCACAAGGCCGGTGTAGATCAAGATGCCAGCCGAGGTGGAGTCTAGAATCCCGGACACGATATTGGCCGTGAAGGAATTTCCATTGTACGTCTGATGCAAGCCCAAGCCAATGGCAATGGAAAGGGGAGTCGTCAATCCATAGGCCAGGCAAAGCGCCCAGGGCAGCCACTTGTACTTGGTCGGCATGGGAATCACACTCAAACGAGCACCAAGGCCGAGGCCCTCGAAGGATTGATGGAACACGAGAACTGGATAGAGGGTGTTGAAGTCACCGCCGCCGGCGACACCCAAGTTCAAGCCAATGATGACGCTGTGGAAAATGACACCAAACTCAAGCACCATGAAGGCGGCGATCTGAGAGTGGAAGGCCTGTTGGATCTCCTCCGAGTCACCAGTCAAATGCTTCAACTCCTCCAGGTCACTGTCGTACTTGTCGTCATTGCCCAAGTGAGCGAGCTGTTTTCGGCTGGCGGCTACGGCATCGTCCTGATCGGCCGTGTGCATGCGCATGTGTGAGCCGTGTGTTGCACGCGTATCCGCGTCAGGCGAGTCCGTGATGATGTCCTCGACGGGTGCGTGAACAAGGCCGTGTTTGTTCTCGACGTAATACTCGGCCATGAAGTCTAGCAAAAATATGATCATGGCCGACGACAGTGCAATCGCTGGCGGCCAAGAGTAGCCCGCCCATCCACCCGTCAAGCCAACGCAACTGGCGGGGCCGATTGCATCATACGCCGGGTCGAGGAGATGCATAAAGGCGGTGGCAATGATGACACCGGCACCAAAGTACCGCGCAACCAGGTAGACGGCCAGCGGGATCTTCAGTCGTCGGACGCGGGTGGCCAAGACAGGAAAGAAGGTGGTGGCCGAGGAGACGACGAGGATGACGAAGATGGCCGAGACGTGCAGTCCGAGTCTATCATCGTAGCTGTTGCCGTTCTCCTTGAGATAGCAGATGATGTCGGCGAGGTTGGTGTTGTCCAAGTCGACGGAACTGGCGTTGAAAGCGGTCGCTTCTGCCATGCTGTGTTGCTATGTACTGCAAATAGACGACGTTTCGACTGCGAACTCTTTGCTTGTTGACAAGTCCGAGGATGGAACATGTACCACAACCTTACAAGTGTCGAAACGGCGGCGATACTAGCTACATATATAGTATATAAATGCGTCTTGGGCCTCTCTTCTGACCGTTTTCCTCCCCTCCCATTCTAGTTCATATATCCTTTTTTTCCCCTGCCGATTTTGCCTGGCGCTAGCCTCTCCACTGAGAACCTCTACGGACATCATGGTGCTTGTCAGCATTCCGAAATCATTGCATTCTCCACCAACGAGCAACTCGTGTAGGTGCCTCATACGCCAATCCCGGCACCGTTGCGGAGACTGTAAGCGGGAAAAAAAAGAAAGCATGTCCGAATCGGAGAAGAAAGGCACGGCAAGGTTTTGTTGGGTTTGGCAAGATTCGAGTATAAACGTGGATGGTTTGATGGGTGGCAGCCTCAATGTGGTTGTTTAAATGCTGTTGGCACGTGCAACTCCATTAGGCTGTTTTGGTGCAAAGCACGTGAGATGTTGCGCCACAAGGGAAATAAAATAAATGCAACCGCTGGGTCTATAACCCTTGATGTCGGAAAATCGCATGCAAGTGAACCTGGAGCTGAGCGAAGGACCTCTCTGCTTGTACACAAACGGATTCATGAAATGACGCTTTGGTTTTTGCTTTCTTTATGCTAAATAGGCGGTGGTTGACTCGTGTAGGTATGTGTAGGTAGGTAGGGTTAGATACCTAATGTTGACGACCTTGATGAGCTTGGAAAGTCAAGAGGTGAACGGTCCTGCGCGCGTTGTGGAACCCAGGGTGGGTGTTTGTCCCGGAATGGGCTAGAACGAGGGACTGTATCTAGGTACCAAGTACACTTAGACATTGATGAGAATAGATCTTCCCCTTGCATTCTTCAAAGCATGCGTATAAAAAGATGCATCATGGTAAACAAATCAGTACATCATCCGGGCCCTAACCTGCCCTCTCCTTGGGAATTTCCAATGCGTACCTACGTGCTAAGCAGAATATAGGTCCAGCTCCCTGCCTGGCGCCTTGCCGCCGCATTTAAAGGGGACGTATTTCGAAATTTCAAAACGGCAATTGGTTGCCCATCCGGGTTCATGGCTACTCCTGCGGGGCGTCGACGATTGTACATGCAACATGAGTACTCGGGTACACAATATATCAACAAGGCCAAGGCCAAGGCTAAGGAACGTGCGGAAAGAAGACGGGTTCAGCCTCTGGGGCTAGTTTAGCGTTAAATCTTTGCTTAAATATTGCCTTTCCACCCTTTGGCTTCTTTGAGCGAGTCGTGCTGCACCAAGTCGTGCTGACGTCTGCCCAAGCACTAACCTAACAGTATGTGCTTCATTAGCGCTGATTACATGCATCCATAGCTTCACCTACCCGGCAGTAGGCGCTTTTCTTCAAACGGCCTATCAAGAGACCACGGACCTGGCGCTGAATGCGGAAAGGCAGCCCGTCAAGCTCACCAACTTATTTTCTGCCTAAAATACCACAGTAACTTAGTAGGTCTGTACCCACAGTACATGACGTCATTGTTCTTTGTAAATCGTGCTTTGCGACCATCAACATTGCCTGCGAAAACGCGCCTTTTTTCTTCACATCAAGGAGATACCTAAGGTACCAAGGCAATCGTGTCGTCAGAACAACCAAGTATTGCAATATAATACATTTAACCGCAGGTCAAAGAAAGGATACCCCGTCTGTTCTGCAACCATCGCGGCCCTCATCATAGCGGCGCGGATGAGCCACATTGTCAGATTTAGACCCAAACGCATGTCGATCAAAAAAAAAGAAGAAAAAAAAAGTGTCAGGTCATGTCCCCAGTTACGGGCTTGTCTTTGATTTCCGGCATACCCACGGTCAAACAGGGATATGTAGGTATGTAAAATACGCAAGGCCGAAAAGAACTTGGGAACCATCCACTTCATCATGACAGAGCTCCAAATCCACAACACAGCAAATCTCCCAAACATGCACACGCAAGCCCGTCTCTTCCTCACACATATATCAAAAGGAAGTGCGTAGGGGCAAGTGCGCTAGGTTTTTTTTTTTTTTTTTTATTTTCTTCAGATCCGCAAATCCCAGCGACTTCCCCTCAACGTTAAAATCGACATAGCGCCCCGGGAAAAACGGCTGTCCGATAATCCACAGCACATCATACTTGGTCGTCCCCACGATATTCGCGCCGCAGTTGTTGCCGTCCTTGGAAGCAATGAGCGCCTCGGGCGAGATCTCAAACGGCTGCCCGGCAAAGACGAAGCTAATCCTGGGCGGCTTCTCGCAGGGGTAGTACCCCATCACAGCTCCCTTCTTTTCAACCACCTTCATGCCCGCCTTGTGGAACAGCGCTCTGACTGCGTCGCTGGGGCCGAAGATGAAGGGAATGTTGAAGTCGAGCAACGACGCTTGCTTGGTGGCGACTATCTCGCCGTTGAGGGCCAGGCCATGGCCGTCGATGGACCACTGGCCCCTCTCGGGGAGGGGGACCTCTACGAGCGGATTCAAGAGCAGCTCCTCCGGCACAGGGCCGAAGTGCATGTGGCCCAACGTTTTGTCTTTGTCGTGGGTCTCGCTCGGCGTGCCCTCCTTGATGGAGATGCCAAAGCGGCACGGCGAGACAACACCATGGTCGCAGAGCTCGTACATGTAGGGCTTTTGCTTGAACATGTCGGCCGTGATATCGCCTCGGAAGCCGGCGGTGCCGTGGAACGGGTAACCGTCCGCCACGGGCGGGCTGTCGAGCACGCCGATGGCTAGTTGATCGACGACGAGATTGGCCTCGGACGGGGTGACGAAGTCTTTGTATATGTGACCGCTGCACTATTACCAGCGTCTTCAGCTGCTGGAGACTCCCAGGTGGAGGCGGCGGCGGCAGCAGCAGGGGCAAAAACCTACCTCAATAGGTTTGTTCTTTTGGAGATTGTAACCCGAAAATTTCTGTCTAAATGCCCTCCCCATATTCTCGGCCTTGGACGTGGGCTGATAGACGCCCGGGTTCAGCTCGAGCTCCGGAGTGACCGTGTTGATGATCAACTTGAGATCCTTGCTTATTCCGACATTGTATTTCGCGTACCAGTAGCCCTGTATTTTTTTTTTGTTTTGCCCGTATCATTCAGTCTCCCTTGTGCAAATAAGTGAGGTATACTTGGGGGCCCCGAATTCGGCTTGGGTCCAAGAGGACGTAAGACCAGAAAGTACTCACATGAGCCTGATCGTTCTCCTCCGAGCGCTTCGTGCCCTTGTCAAGGCCCTGGAACACGACTTGAGGATGGCCCAACTTTTCGGCCACGGCTCTCGCCGCTTCCTTGTTGTGAAGCTTCTGATAATACAGCGGGTGCGAATATTGAAGGCACTCCGCCGCCTGGACGGCGGCGAGCAGGCAGAGAGCTCTCCTGAAAGACATGGCCTGGGAATGGTTTTTGCAGGAACTTGGCTCTCTCTCTCTCTCTCTTCTTTGATGACTTGGTTTTTTTATTTCCTTGCAAGTTCGGGCAAACCCGTCCAATATATAGCGTGCATTTTCCTGTTCAATGTCGTCGCTTTTTACCACGGCAGTATCGGGAGACACTTTCTTGAGTTTGTTGCAGGGGTCATGGGACGGGTAAAGCCTCCTGGTCAAACTTCCTGGTCTGGCCAGAACAAGCCAAGGCAGCCAACTCGGTCAACACGTCTAGCTTAGGTGATCCTGCGGGAGTGCAGTTTTCCCGGCGTCCATGTGAGCGTCGGTTGATTGTGTGCTACCATTTCAAGTCATGGCCGCTGGCATCTGCGCAATTTCGGCAGTGATCATACGCCTGAATTTATCCTGCAAATCTCCTTTTGCCGTGGGGCTCGGGCCGGTCGGGTGGTAGACTAGAAATACATCAACCTTATTAGTGGCTATAGTACAGTAGAGTTATTTATAGCAACTTTCATTCACATGGGGTACTGGGGTGCTGGGGATGGTGTTTGGAGCATGTAACCACGCGGGACCTCGAAGCCTCGTAAAGGGAGGTTTATTTCCAATGCCTAAAGGGCATTTGGATGCTATAATTTCCGTTATAGTTGGGTCCATTATTGTAATTTTTTTTTTGGATTAGCTATTGGTAAAATTACTATTTTGCCATTAGTTCTGCAGCGATGAAAGCCGCGTTTTTGAAGCCGCGATGGTTGAAACCATGACTGATGCTGCCCTTCACTGCCGAGGGCCCTATGGATTCTTTTACGAGGCCCAGTAGATCCTGCGTCCTCAATCATCTGGTTCTGGGTGTTTTATGGCTCATAAAGTTCCATCTCCAATAGAAATATGTAGTATTCGTTAAAGCTAGGTATACATGTATACACATTAGGTCTAGGATCCCCTGCTAACCACTCGTGCAGGAACTGCGCCGAAACTCCAGGAAGGCGGGCTTTCGTGATGACTTGCCGACATATAGAAACAACAGTACCCAACTGTCGTTAATTCAGTTGATTCTGCGACATGATTCTGCGACAGAAGCAAACAGAAAGTGTCTGACAAAAGTCCAGCATCAGACGTGGATGCTGCGCCAGCCCGCCTTGCTTAAGAACGGAAAATCGATTTTATATATGAATTCTTGTGCGGAATGTCGCACCTCGTCCCATTGACATTGATTGTGCCCCAAAACAAATGCATGACGTGGTTGTGAGCTGGCGTGCACATAGCACAGACTTGATATTGCACGCTTTGTTCTGCTCACACAAAGGGGGGGCTTCGGAAGACGAAGATGATGCGCATCCTCTTCGATCACACTGCCATGATAGACAAGTCTACTGTTGTACTTTCATCTATTTAAGAGTTTGGCATAAGCTCAGGGACAGTCTTAACCTGCACCAATCTTGCAGGGACACATGCTGTTTCGCAATCTCCAAGTCGAGACCTTGATGATGGGCTGTTTCACCCGACAAGACCCAAGCTGGTGATGCGGACAAAAAAAAAAAATAATAAAAAACAATGTATAAAATAATATTCTAAAAAAAAATAAAGATGAAAAGAGGCATTCAGACAAGGCGTGTAAAGAGAGTCCAAGCAAGAGGCTTCATTCTCGGGAATGAAGCTGCAAGAGACGTCGTATTCACCACAGCCTGAACAAGACCGTCGCGCACATGAAGGATCGATCGAGGCGTGCACCGAGCCATGCAACATCCACATAAGATCCGCCGATTCATTGATCCGTTGTCGAAATCCCAAGAGGAGGGGAGGACAACTGAACAAAATCCGGACACGGACCACTTTCCGTTCTTTCATTCGGCAGCCGCGATGGCTAACAAACGCGGTAGGTGCGACCTACGTAGGTCGCGTACTTTGAAACCGATCCTTTTTTCTTCTGCGCACCGAAAGAGACTTGCATCTGTGAATTTTCATGTCGCGCTTTGTTTCCGACTCGCGGCCCGAGCCATCTACAGGCAACATTGGAGCACAGCGCTTCGACCGAAAGGGGGACTCCTGATGCCATGCTCAACATAGACGGGAAAGAAACGCAACGGTATTGTCGAGCGGATTGTTTGAAGCACGGAAGCGAGGCCCGACGGCGATGAAGCTACCTGGCTGTTCAGCAACAACTCGACACCAAAGAAGACAGCAAGCCTTTGAGCCTTTCTACGCCATGATGAAATTCCGACTCCTTCTCCCTCTTCTGACGGACTCCTCCTTTATTCCATTTGTTCTTCATTCATGTCCGCTCGCGCCAAAGAAGCGCTGTAAAACGTCCTTTTCATCACCTCCCTGCACTGTTCCACTCACGATTCACCCGTTAAACACGGCCATGCGAAATTCAACAGTTAGAAAACATGGTGCGCTTCTTGCTAGGCTTTTGGAGCCGGCTTTGCCGTCCGCCACAAATATTACATGTCCTTTGCACCGGCCTTTTATACGCACGCTTTGGAGATGGAAGGGGAGGAAGGGGAGAGCAAGACGTATGGCCGGGCGAGGCTTTTGAAGGTCGCGTCGTTTCCTTCACTCGCTATATATTTGCTTGCTTCGCTAGCAAATGGTTTCACGGCATAGAGTCTTCCACGAGGTAAAATTTGCAGATGCATTGCCTGGAGTAAGTCGCTCGCTGTTCGCAAACAAGAACAGCTGGGATCGCAATTTTCCACGGTTTTTTTTTTTTTTTTTTTTTTTAATTTCTTCTTTTGGGGACGAGGCCATGGCACAGGATGCCTCGCTCTCGTTACTATCCCCATCACCACTTTCTCCCAGTCTACCAATTCCACCTGCTTACGGTTTCCTCCAACAAGCGACATCACAATTCACGTTCCCTCTGCCGAATTCAGACCAGGGTGTGAGTCATGATGATGACCCCCTGGCAGACTTTAATCCATTTACGCAACAGTACTTGCCTGACGCTGTCATCGCTGAATTCTTGCCGGGATATGACTGGACGGAATTCGGTGACGATGTTATTGAGCAGTTTCTCCCAGCAGATGAGGAGGCTCCTCCTGTGGCGGCATCGCCCGTACGGGACGAAGTGGCCTACCGCGAGTTGCTCGAGAGCACACCTCCTCCAGCACCGGAGGTCTCCAGCCCATTTCACTTCTTCCATGCTGGTTCTCCAGTGAGTGGGACGGGCCGGTCCCCAAGTGTTGAGTCGACTGGGTCAAGAATACGAGCTGAGCATGGTTCCGAGATGCTGGCGGCGAAGGGCGCTGCCTCGTCTGATTGCCGATCGTTCTTGGCCCATCCGGGTGGGGATGATGGCCAACAACATGGGGTGCAGGAAGAGACGGGCGAGCCTGAGCCACAGCAAGAAGCTCAAGTCCGTCAAGAGGACACTGGTGCTCCGCAATCTCCTCGACGATCCCCCACCCCCTGCACCGAGTCCACAATCCCGGCAGCCGAGAGGGAGAATGAGCCATGTGCTCGGTCTCCGTATACAGACGAGCAGCTCAATGCCTCCGACGAATACGCCAAAGGGAAGTTTAAAGCCCCCGCAAATGTTGAAGTAGGTTCAGCCGCATACCTAAAGGCAATTCGGGAGGCATTCCCTTTCTACAAAACCGGAATCTCCCGCAAGGACAGGAAGACTGGCCATTATACGCTCGATGCCGACGGACTACCAGCCCCCCACAACAGCATCGTCAAGGCGGACGGGATTACCAAACGCAAAACGGCACACCAAGCGCAGCAAAACAACGCCACTTGCGACCCAGGGAGATGGTACGATGAATGGCGGTACAGACCCGCGTCATGGGGTCCCAACAACCTGTTCACGTATCTTGAAGACGCTCAGCTCGCGTACCGCAAATACAAAACCGAGGAGATTAGACTCTACCTCGAGCAATGTCCAAGAAGATACGCCCTGTGGGTTCAGATGGACCCGCCGCAGTCGTCGCATCGGCGGCTGCGCCGCGATGGGAAACCCTCCAAAGAGGATAGCAAGTGCAGATGGATCGGCTGCCCCAATAACGGCAACAAAGTGTCGGGCATGTACCGAGTGGCCTTTGACGAATTCCCGGCACAGACTAGTCAAGGAATCAAGGACCCGTACAAGGTGGCCATGGTGATGCACCTCTGGTGTTTTGAGCAGATTGTCGACCCTGTCGTCTACCACAACAGGGGACTTTTGTTTGCCGACACTCGCCTATTCACGACGCCTATTCCACCTCAAGCCCCCAACGCCAGAGCCCCAGAACGAGACCCCGAGAACCTCGGAGTCGCGGAGAAGAAGAACAACTTTAGCATGCGCAATGACGACAAGGAAGAAGCGGGCCTCACGAAGCAAGTGGTCGAAGCATTCAATCCTTGGTTCGAGGGGACGGCGCCGACTGAGAGACGGCCCCGTGTGCACCACGAGTCGTTGGCCTACGCGTTGACCAAGTGGCGTCTGACACACGAGTCTCCATGCAAGCAGCGTCAGAGGCAAAGGAGGAAAGAGCGGCAAAACGCGGAGCAGACAGCCGGTCGCCAAAGGGAACAGACACCAGAGGAAGAGGGCGAAAGGTACAAAGGCAAGACCTGGCCTGAGCATCTTGGAAGTCTGGTGGGTTATAAGAGGGCGTTCAATGAGAAACCGGCAGCTGGGAAGAAAGGGAATTTAGGCGGAAATAGAAATGGCCCACGACCACAGGAGGGGGAAACTGGCGGAAACGTTGCCGGAGCGGAAACAGCCGATGTTGAGAGAAGTCCAAAGAGGCAAAGAACAGCTGAAGCAGAATGATGGCGACAAACTTTGTACCAGTCCCTGGATGGGGTGGGTACCGTATTCGGGCATTTTTGACAAAAGACGACGGGTTGACGGTGGGTCAGCACGGATTGGCAGGTTCTTTTCCATATAGTCAGTATGGGAACAGTTGCTGCTTCAATGCTGCAACGAGCGGCTCTGGCGTCGTCGAGACTCTCAGACTCGACGCCCGATCCAGTCTGCCTCGGGCGTCTCGGACCATGTCCTCGACTGCTCACATTCTCAACACTTCAATGCAACGTCGATTTTCAACAAGTTGACCTCGATCACTCACCTAGTCGAGGTGACTCCAATCTGGTTCAGCATCGAAAGCGACCTAAAAATACCAGCATGAAGAGCATGATGGGTTCCTGACAGATGGCCTAGTCTCTGCAGAGAATGTCGGGCTTTCGCCTGCCATTGCATCAATGCTCTGCGCCGCCATCGCAATTGGCATGCCGAGCATCGCTCATCCCAAGGCTTCATTCATCGACGTCGGATTGAAATATATATACATGCCAAGAAGATGATTGTTTGCTGTTGTTGACAGTTGTTGCCCACTCGTTTGGTGTTGCGGGCCTAATCAAGCCCTTCCCGTGTGGGCCCTTGTATCCAGTCATCCCGCGTCGTGTCACCCAATCAGCTAGCCGATTTCGGAGTAAATTGCCCAGACAGCGGCTCTTCCATCGAACACGACCAACCGCCAAGCCACTGCACCGACCTTCTTTTCTTCTTTCTACCTTTTTTTTGTAAAGGGAAGGAAAAAAAAAAAATTTCTCCCACGGGCAACCGCGATAACTTCCTTCTCCCCGAGACCAATTCCTCGCCCGCACCCCAATTGACTCGACGCCGAAGAAGTGTCCCCCTCCGCCCGCCCGCCCGCCCGCCATGTCGGCCTCTCTACCCGGCTCGCGCGACCTCCCGGCCTCGCAGCACGACCTGAGCACTTACCTCGGGAGGGTGAAGCATGCGGTTGGGCTGACGGATCCGAGGTACGTGGGTTTTTGTCGTGGCCGGCCACGCCCACATCCCTGCATTGTGAGAGACGCGTCAATCGTCATTCTTGCCTGGATTTCCCTCCGGGGGCCCTGCCGGGGGCTGCCTGCGGCGAGCTGCCGCCTTCGGCGGACCACCCGTCTACATAATAAGAGTCATCAATCATTTTACACTTCAGGACCGTCTTGCATGTCGACATGTGGTGTAGCGGGGAAAAGTCCGCCGGAGGGAAAGTCAGGAATTCACGGGCCCATTCGCCGTGCATGCACTCCGCCGTTGCTCATCGTCCGCGCAAACTAACGACGCCCACCCCTTAGCACGCTCTTCGCCGGCACCAAAGGCCTCGAGCAAGCCAAGCAGCTCGTAACAGACTACAAGACGGGCAAGATGGAAAGCATGACGCCCGAGCTGTGGCACGCCAAGAAGGTCGTCGACTCGACACTGCATCCCGGTATGACCTTGCGCCCCCCTTACCCCCCCTTTTCCTCTCTTCCAAGTGAAACGGGACGGAAATGACCAAGACCTCGGGCGGATCGGTACATGACGACACAAAAACGACAGACACGGGCGAGCCCGTCTTCCTCCCCTTCCGCATGTCCTCCTTCGTCCTCACCAACCTCATCGTCACGGCGGGCATGCTCCAGCCGGGCCTGCAAACCCCCGGCATAATCGCCTGGCAAATCGCCAACCAATCGCTCAACGTGGCCATCAACTCGGCCAACGCCAACAAGTCCTCCCCGGTGACGACCGCCACGCTCGCCAAGTCGTACGCCGTCGCCGTCTCGGCGTCGTGCTCCGTCGCGCTGGGCCTCAACGCGCTCGTCCCGCGGTTGCGCGTCGCGGACGCAACGCGTAGCATCCTGCGACGTCTGGTCCCCTTTGCGGCCGTGGCCACGGCGGGGGCCCTCAACGCGTACCTCATGCGCAGGGGGGAGATTGCCGCGGGGATAGATGTCCGGCCGGTGCTCTCCTCCTCCTCCTCCGACGACGAACAAAAAAACGCGGGGGGCGGGGAGCGCGACGCCCCCTCCCTGGGCAAGTCCCAAGCTGCCGCGCGGCTGGCCGTCTACGAGACGGCCGCGAGCCGCGTCTTCAACAGCTCGCCCATCATGGTGATCCCCCCGCTGGTGCTGTACCATGTGCAGACGCGGCAGGCGTGGTACAGGCGTCTGACGGAGGGGCCGTTCCTGCGCGCGAGGCCGAGGCTCGCGGCGGGGATCCCCGTGGGGTTGAACCTCGCGCTCATAGCGGTGACGTCGTTTGCGGTGCTGCCGCTGGCGTTGGCGGTGTTCCCGCAGCAGCAGGAGATTGCGGCCGATCGGCTGGAGGAGGAGTTTCATGGGGAGGGGGGGTGCTGGGGGGGAGGGTGTGGTTTAATAGGGGGGTTGTAGACCTTTTTTCTTTCTTTTTTTTTTTTTTCTTTTTTTTTTTTGCTCCTTTTTCTCATTCACTCTTTCTCTTGTTTTCTCTTCTTTCATGTTTCCGTGTCACAGGGCACGTCTTTCCTCGTGGTGTGTTGCGCCACATTGCATCGCGTTGCGTCCTCGTCCAGGCCGGCATGGACCCGGTCCGGTGCTGCCGCCCACCGACGAGCATGGAAAGAGAAAAATACAGCTGTTCACGTCTGGCCAGCAACGGACACGTCTCGCCGCGTGAATCTCTGCTTGGATGACCCACCCTTTGAGTGACCGTCTTGATCAAAGTCTGCGTGTTGTGCATCTACGGCGGCATTGAGAGAAGGCGTCGAGAAAGATGGGGTGCCTGTTTGGTTACGACGGTAGGGCGTCCGCCTTGGCCCCCGGGGGGATATTCCAGATGGACATTATCTGATGCGGCTCTATAATACGGCGAGGGAATACTCCGCCGGAGGCGGCGCCGCCG